>APFE030315052.1:2727-58472 GCA_000404065.3 Pinus taeda
TTACTAGAGCCACCACTTAGGGCAATTAGATTGCTTGCAGATCTATTGTTTAATTCATAAACAAAACACAGAGATAGACTGAAGCAGCATTGATCTACTTTGCATTTGTATAAAAAATGTAGTTCGAAGGCTAGTTGGCTTGACTTCAGGCTTCGTCTGTAAGTTTATAAAAGAAACAAGAATAGATAGGCTAACAATTAATCTAGTTGCTCCCTAGCGAAGTCGCCATTTTGTTATCCAGGAATAGTGTCCACTCGGATGTTGCTATTCCCACTAAGATGGGTGGCTATCTTAGAAACAAGTAATCAAAGTCTACTATTGTTTCCTTTCGAGAGGAGAACCAAGAGGACCAACCTGAGTCTTGCGTTTGATTTCCTCTCCTTCTTGATAGATTTCGCCGCTTCTTCTTTGTCTGCCCAGCTTCAAAAGAACCTGTGGAATCACAACAACATACTACTATGCAAGAAACAAGGATCTAAATTCATAAATACTATAGGATCATATGTGTATTAACCATATACATGCATATATAAACAAGTACACAAGAATATGGAAGGAAACAAGAATAGCTTTATTCAGATGAAAAGTAGAAAGAGGATTACAACCATGTGCTTTGACCCAGCATCATCCTCCAACTAGGAAGCCCTCCTTCACCTCAAGCAAAGCTTAGATCACCCAACACTGTGAATGAACAATAGAAAACCAACAACACTTCTCTATAAGATACAAAATTCCAACCTCTGGATCTCTGTGACGAGGGATCCATATATAGATGATTACAAAGAGGTGAGTCATCTTATGGGATCTTGATTAGTGTCTTCTCTCTGATAGTTCCTGCGTCCACTTGGAGAATGATGATCTCTTACTCATCCCTGGTCGAAAATTGAGTGGCAAGTGTCAGAGGGGAAGCTTCTGGAAGATTCCATGATCTTCGACCTTGCATTTTTGTCCCTGCCATTTGTCCATTCCCGACCATCGCACCCTACAGAGGAGCAAATCAGTATGCATCACACCTTGTACACTGGGAAGGTGATATGCATCGCACCCCCTGCATTGAGCTTTCAGTATGGTCAGTTTTGACCATTTATTGACCAGTTTTCATGGAGAACTTGGAGATGATGTAATTAGTTGACCTTGTTCCTTTAGGTAGTGAAGCAACACTTTTAGGGACTTAGGAGCCCTCAGTTTATGGACATTTATGATTAGGGTTGAAGTGCCCAAAAATGTCTATAACAATGATGGTTTTCTGTCCATGATATTTTGTAGATCTGGTAAAGGGAACTACGATTATGTTCTAATCCAGGGTTAATGAATTGGAGTTTATAGATGATTCGACATGTATATATATGTATTATAACATTGAAAGGAACATAATGAAAAATCAATCTGGTAGTCCCTATTTTGGGATGCAGGGAAAATATTTGTGTATATTTGTTTTATGTTTTATGCTCTCGCCATTGTTTATTTTCTATTTTTGGAATTTGTATGCAGGTAATTTCTATATGGGGTTAAAACCTACATTTGGTATTAGATTTGTTTTGGCTTCCTGGGGACACCTTTACTGCTAAGGGGTTTTTTTCTCGGGCCTGTGGTAGACCATGTTCAGCGGGAGATCTGCAGGATCGATTCTTGTGGTGAAAGAAGATGGCGAGAAATTGAAAGATAGAGATCGAGAAATTTAATAATTAGAGTTTTGAGTTGTGGAAAATTAAGATGGAGGATCTATTGGTGGATAAAGATCAGTGGATTGTAGTAGATCCAGGTACTAAACCAACAGGAGTGTCCAATGAAGAATGGAAGAAGTTGGATCTGAAGGCAAAGAGCACAATATGATTGTGTGTCTCAGATTCAATATTGTTGAATGTATCAAGGGAAGCTATGATGAAGGCTTTGTGGGATAAGTTAGGGACTTTATACCAATCTAAGTCTTTGGTGAATAAATTGTTCTTGCAGAAAAAGCTGTATAACCTGAGGATGAAAGATGGAGACTCAGCGACAAAGCATCTGAACGCATTTAACACTATGGTAAGCCAATTATTATCTGTTGATATTAAAATTTCAGATGAAGGTAAGTGCATCAATCTGTTGTGTCCTCAACCAGATTCGTGGGATAGTTTGATTGTTGCAATAGGTAGCAATACAATTATCTTGCAGTTTGATGAAATAGTCTCATCCTTAGTGTCGGAGGAGATGAGATGGAAAAATATGGAGGGCCATAATGGTGATGCCTTGTCTGTACGAGGACGATCCCAGAAAAAGAAGTCCTCAAGTGGGAGATATAAATCTAGAGGGAGATCTAAATCTCCAGGAATTTAAACCTGTAAAGGTGTGCTGGAAATTCGGAAAGCAAGGGCACTTCAAAAGGGACTGTAAATCTAAAGCTCTTGAGAAAGGAAATGGATCTGATGATGCTCCTTCTACAGATGTGAAAACCACCTTAGATGAAGGTGGGGATGTGTACTTGCCTTCTACTTCAAGTACACATGTAGATCATGAGGCATGGTTTATTGACTCAGGTGCATCCTTTCACTTCACTCCCCATAGAGAGTGGTTATGGGAGTATGAGAAATATGATGGTGGTGATGTCTTCTTAGGGGATGACAGGAAGGCTAGAATCATTGATCATAGAAAATTCAAGTTGAAGTTGTAAGGTGAAAGGATTAGAACAGTTTCAGGTGTTCTGTATATTCCTGCATTGGCCAGAAATCTGATTTTTATAAGCAAGTTGGATGATGTAGGTGTAAAAACAACGTTCGAGAAGGATACCTGCAAGATGGTTCAGGGAGCACTAGTATTGATGCGGGGAGTTCAAATTTGAACTTTGTACAAGCTTCAAGGTAGCACTGTAATTGATGGGTGCAACAGTTCTGTGGTTCCTGAAAGTGGAGCATAAAATCTAGTGGCCTCTGGAGAAAATACCATGCTATGGTATCAAAGGCTTGGACATATTGGAGAGAAGGGCCTTCGAATAATTCATGGTAATGGTATGGTGGAAGGTATGTCTAATAACTCTTTGGATTTTTATTTCTGTGAAAATTGTGTATATGGGAAGCAAAATCGGGTGAGTTTCCTCTGTGGTGATAAGAGGGAAAAACATATATTAGAGCTTGTGCGCAGTGATGTGCTTGGACCTGTGTCGGTTCCATCACTGGAAAATTCTTTGTACTATGTATCCTTTATAGATGACTTCTGAAGGAATACATGGATATATTTCCTTAGGAGGAAATTTGAAGTCTTTGAAAGGTTTAAAGAATTTAAGGCTCTGGTGGAAAACCAAACAAGAGAAGAAGATAAAGGTGTTGAGGACAGATAATGGTGGAGAGTTATGCAAGAAAGAGTTTTAAGAGTTTTGTAAGAAGTGCGGTATAGCATGGAAGAAGACTACTCCATACACACCTGAGAAAATTGGAGTTGTAGAAAATATGAACAAGACGTTGATGGAAAGGGAAAGAAGGATGCTCAATGGTATCAGGTTAGGATAGGAATTCTAGACAGAGGCGGTGGAGACTACATGTTACCTAGTCAATGGATCATCTTCATCAGCATTGGAGGATAAGACTCCACAAGAGGTATGGACTGGTAAGAAACCTTCTCTTTCACATCTTAGGGTATTTGGATGTGATGCATATGTACATGCTCTAAAGGAGAAAAGAACAAAGTTGGATAGTAAATCTAAAAAGTGCAACTTTATTGGGTATAATGATGGTTTAAAATGTTATAAGCTTTGGAACCCATAAACAAGGAAGTTTGTGTATGACCGAGATGTGGTGTTTAGAGAGGTGAAAGATGTTATTAAACATGAAGTCCTACCAAATGAACGTGAGAAGATAGAGTTTGAGCTAAAGGAGGAAGAATCAGACTTTACAATAGAAGAGGAATCATAAGATGAAGAGCTACAAACTCCGGCTGTGAGAAGATCAATTCGAGAAAGAAGACAACTAGAAAGGTGTAGTCCATCTGCTTTCTATTCAAATTTTGCTTTATCTATTACTGATGATGATTCTAGGACTGTGAGGGAAGCAGTAGATTTAGAGGATGGAAAACTCTGGAAAGATGCGATGGTTGATGAAATGACATCTTTGCACAAAAATGAAGCTTGGGATCTAGCGAAGTTTCCGGATGGAAGGAAACCCATTGGCAGCAAATGGGCATTTAAGAAGAAGATGAATGCAAAAGGAAATTTGGAGAAAAAAAAATCTCAGCTGGTAAAAAAGGTTATTCCTAGGTGCTGGGAATTGATTTTGGTGATATATTTTCTCTTGTTTCCAAGGTAGCTTCTATTAGATTAATTTTATCCGTTGTTGCTGCTTTTGATTTTGAGGTAGAGTGGATGGATGTGAAGACAACATTTCTTCACGGGGATCTAGAAGAAGAGATCTAAATGAAGCAACCCGAAGGCTTTGCAGTGAAGGGTAAGAAATAACTAGTATGCAAGCTAAAAAAGTCTTTGTATGGGTTAAAACAGTCACCGAGGATGTGGTATAAAAAATTTGATACATTTATACGGGGACTTGGCTTCACTAGAAGAAAAACAGATCATTGTATATTTTAAATTAATTGGTGACCGTGTTATTTATCTAGTCTTGTATGTGGATGATATGTTGCTAGTTGGAGATGAAAAAGAAATTATCTAGGATTTGAAGACCCAATTGTCCTCCAAATTCAACATGAAAGATCTTGGTGCTGCAAACTATACTTTGGGCATGTAAATTAAATGAGATCGGGCAAAGAGGAAGCTCTGGTTAAACCATAGGAAGTATGTTGAGACAATACCATAGAGATTTAATATGCAATATCATAAATAGGTGAAGGTTCCTATTCATGTAGGTGTAAAGTTATCTGTTGGACAGTGTCCCAAGACACAAGAAGAAGAAGAGGACATGCCTCATGTTCCAGATGCAAGTGTCGTCGATAGTCTAATGTATGCAATGTTTTGTACTAGACTGGACATTGAACATGCAGTGGGAGTATTGAGTAGGTTTATGTCAAAATTAGGGAAGGAACAGTGGACAATAGTGAAGCGGGTTTTCAGGTATTTACGTGACACTAGTGATTATGGTTTGTGCTACTAAGGAAGATTAGGATTGGACATAGTTTTGGACATCCGTGGCTTTGTTGATGCAAACTAGTGATGAGCCCCAAAAAGGGGTAAATTTATGGGCTCATTTTGCCTATTATTCTCGATTAATCCACCATTCTTCATAGTTTTATGCATGCTTTTGAATATATTTATGTTAATTGAATGAATGAGAATAGTCACTTGACCACAAAGTCTAATACGTGCTTATTGCAGATTTTTTGACATCCTTTAGACCAAGGTCAAGAATTTATGAGCAAGTTGATAGCTAAATACGAAGGAACAAGGCTGAGGATTTGTAGGAAGGGTGTCTCCTGCACTAAATGTCCCCTTCCTCGAGTTCTCCACCATCAACTTGGAGTTCAACAGCCCACCAAAGATGATTTCAAGGGGCAGCCGAGTAGGTTTTGTGAAGTGGCTGATTCACTGTAGTTTTGGCAGCCAAGCTCCTAAAGTTAAGGAGGACTGTTGGGAGTCCACATATTGCATAAGTAGGAAGGCTTCAAGCCTTCGTAGTTTAACTATTGAACAATTTTTTTTTCGCACTTAGTGCAGCTCTGCATTTTAGCTCATTTTCGAGCTCTTGCTGTAAACAATTTTGTGACATGATTATTTTTTGAGCAATGGAGATAAATTTCACTTTGCACTAGCTCTGAGATTTCTTAGGAGGCTATAGCTCTTGGGGTTGGGCCCAGCCCAAGTGCCAGTACCTCCTTTGTGTATTTTTATGTGTTTTCCTTGCATTCATAAAATAATTTATGTTATTTAGGTTAAGATCTTGCTTTGTTACTTAGGTTGTTTTTGATGATTAAAATAGCTTTTCATGCTTCAGGTTGATTTGACAGTTTGGTAACAGAAAATCTCTACAAAAAGGCCATCAGAAAATCCTTGATCTCATCTCTCCCTCCTTGGGACCATGAGCTGAGACCAAGGCATACTTGCTGCCACAAAAACATTGTTTTTGCCTTTCCATGCAATTGCTAGTGTTAGATTTTTAGTTGGAAAAGTTGATACCAGTTGTACTTGCATGTTTAAATCTATTCTTGCTTAGTTTCCATAGTTATATTGCATGATTTCCTGTATATAAACTTATGTTCATTATGTTTCTGGTTTTTAGGTTAGATTAGGTCAAAATAGATAGATCTCTGGTTTTTCTAGTCTTTGTTCGATCAGTTTTGGAAAATAGTGTGCATAGCACTTGTAATACATCCCTCCTTATCCTTCCTCCATCATACAACCTACTCCAACTCCTAATCCAAGATTTCTTCCCTTCATTTGCCACACTTTTCCAATTTGCAAATTTTTTACATTCTTGTGCAGCATTTCTCCCTCCATCTTTGAACAAATCCAACCACCTTCATCACTCCTTAGCTTCATTCACTAGGTCTTAGACCCCTTCACATCCTCATCCATCCTCCATTTCCACTTTCCCACCCTTTTTCCACCTTCAACCCTCTAAAATCCTCTTTCGGCTCTTCCTGTAGAACTTCTTGTAGAACATCTTGAAGAACCCCTGTAGACTTCCTGTAGAAGTTCACGTGAGCAATTTTTCGAGATTTGATCATTGTGAAACTCTCTGGAAGGGTGCTAGGGACCCCTTAGGCCTCTTATCACCTTTCCAACCTCCTGCAAGAGCCCAATCCATTTCCTTTCGCCAATCAACCTCTGCACAGTAAAAAATCATTAAAGCACATGCATAATAATTCTGCAAAATTACTCAAAAATACAAAAAGATGTTTTTTTTCCATATTTTCCTTCAGAAGTAGTTTAGTCACATGCATTTTACCTTTCCAAGAGTCAATAGCATCCATTTCCACAACTTTCATCTGTTTTCTTGCATCAGTAGGGTTAGTCGGTAAAACTAGGGTTTGCTAGGGTTTGCATTTCCTTTCAGCTTTCAGCTTCTTTTTGCAAGTAGACTAGCCTCTTTTGAGTTAGCTTTCATCCATCATAGTTAAAAGCTCCTTCTAAGAGCTCATATAAGTTGGCTTAAGCTTCTAGTGAACTTGTGCCAACTGATCAAGTTACAGCCTACGGCAAGAGCTAGTACTTGTGCATATAGCATCGTCGCTTCCAAGTTTGTTACGAACAATCAGGTTGATAAAAGTAAATAAGAGAGTACTAGGAGTTGCAGCATCATTGCTGCAATATTGAAGCTCACCATCTTTTTGACATTGTTGTCGGGGAAACGTCGGAGTATTTGTGATTGCTGTTTTTCTTCTATTTTCTACTGCAACCTTCTGCTAAGTAGTTTATTTCAGCAAGAGTAGAGTAATTTTTTCATTTCCATTCTGCAATTTCATTTTTGCAAAAGTAGATTAGACATTTCCTGCTTTCTTAGACTAGCATTTCAATTGTGCAAGCGTAGATTAGCATTTCAATTCCGCAATTTCAATTCTGCAAGCGTAGATTAGCCTTTCAATTCTGCAAGCGTGGCTTAGCGTTTCATTTCTGCAATTTCATTTTAGTAGCATAGATTACTCATTTCCTATTTTCATTTCAATTCTGCAATTTTCATTCCAGCAAGGTTTATTTTAGTCAGTTGCAATTTGTTGTTCAATCAATTTCAATTTTGCAGGTACAAGTAGATAAAAACACAAAAATCAACCAAAAATATTTCATTTCATGCCTCGTAGGAACATAGACAATTCAGGAAAACCCTTACCCAACACCCCCACCACATCACTGAGTCACCCTTCTCTGTTCTTCGGTGGCAGTGAACCTCCAAAGATACACAAAGATCCTATAACAGAAGAAGAACAAGAAACCATTCCTCCTGAGACCATGGCTGAACACAGAAACGATATAGCAGATGAGGAGAGGATAGAAGGTGCCTTTCACATTCGAGAGACCAATGGGGACACAAAAATGAAAAACATAAGTCCCTCAACCTTACCTCACTTCCATGGATTGACCACTAAAGACCCTGATACCTTCCTGTTTGAGTTTGTTTTCCTTTGTCGAACTTATGACTATGCAGAAGACGAGCAAAAGTTGAAACTCTTTCCCTCTACCCTTAAGGATGTAGCACTATGTTGGTTCATGGGGTTACCTAGAAATAGTATCACAACTTGGGCTCATATGTAGCAAGCCTATAACAACAAATACTGGGATTACTGTAGGTCAAAGGAAACGAAGGGAAAAATCTTTCGGATGACCATGGGAAGTGATGAATATTTAGAAGACTATGAAGAAAGGTTCCAACTCAGTTATAAAAGGGCCAGGTGCACACTTGACCCCGAGTCTCTGAAGCTGGTTCTGCTCCAAGGAGTCCTTGAAGACCTTCTAGATACCCTCGATTTGCTGGCTGGAGGCGACATCTACCAGCTACCTTATGATGACATAAAGACTGTGTTTAGAAACTATTCTAGGGTAGCCTGGAAAAGAGGTAGGGGGAGTCAACTTTCAGCTAGTGCCACCTTCTCCAAACATGAGATTGCAAATCATATGGAAGAACTTAAAAGTGAGGTGAGACAGACCATTGCCATGCAAATGGACACCTTCCGGAACCAACAGAAGAAAGAGGAAGCTGAGAGAACTTTGGCCATATTTTGTCCCAGATTTACAAGGAAGCATCCT
Source organism: Pinus taeda (assembly GCA_000404065.3). Taxonomy (NCBI): domain Eukaryota; kingdom Viridiplantae; phylum Streptophyta; class Pinopsida; order Pinales; family Pinaceae; genus Pinus; species Pinus taeda. The sequence goes on from APFE030315052.1 coordinate 11,384, forward strand.
CGGAATGAGTGTCCATTGCACTCAGTAGAGATATGTTTCGTTTGTGAGGCAGACCACCCTACAGACTAGTGCCCAACCTTACCTGGACTTAAAGCTATGTACCAAGGGGCTAAAGGAGCCATTGAACCACTCTACTTCCTAAATCAAAGGAGGCCACATGGATCCAAACCTTACCAGCAGGGGATGCAAGGGACATCCTAGACTTGTTACAACCCCAACCAATCCACTCACATACCTTCTTGGGGTCCCCCTGCTCATCCTTCTTGGTCCGCACCCCCTCCTTGGTCATATCCATCTCAATACCATACTCAAACTACTGCTCATTCGTTTCATTCTCATGTTCAATCACAACCTCAGTGGAATGCACCTCAACAGGGGTGGAGGCCCCAGTACAACTCTCCTCCTACTATTTTTCCTCCACCACTTGCTCAACCACAACCATTACCTCCTGCTCCTCCGAGAAAATCCCAGATGCCTGCTCAACCAAACCCAAACCCCAATAACAGACAGGCCCAGCAGGTATATACTGGAGAGACAACATGCCTACCTATGATGTGGAGATTCAGGAGATCAACCTACGATTTGGGAAGGTCCTCCTAGATAGATAACCTCCTCTTAAGGAGGATGAAGAAGAGAAATAGGAAAGTGAACCCAAATCCATTCCACCCTTTCCTGAGAGACTAACTGGAACCACGCAACCAAACCCAAAAGAGACTAAAATTCTGGGAGAGCTTAAACAGTTATGTGTAAAAATATCACTTCTCCAGCCCATAAAAGATGTACCAATCTACAACAAATTGATCAAAGAGAAGTGTTTCAGGCACCTAGGGAGGCATAAGAGAGATGCCCCAACTATCAATGTCATAGGACAACTGTCCGACCTAATGTTGGGACAAGTAATCTATCCAAAATATTTGGACCCTGGGAGTCCTGTAGTTGATGTCCACATCAATGGCACCATAATCCCCCACACCCTGATTGATCTAGGGGCTGCCATTAATGTGATGACCAGGGACACTATGCTCAAACTCAACCTTCAGAGTTCCCTAAGAAAGACCTCGGCAGTACTGCAATTAGCAGACTGCTCCATCGTGACCCCTGAAGGGATTGTGGAAGATTTCATGGTCTCTGTTGTTTCTTGGGAGTACCCTGCGGACTTCTTCGTCCTTTAGCCAAAGGAAAAACTCACTAGATACCCCCTCATTTTGGGAAGGCCTTGGTTAGCTACTGCAGATGCTTACATCAGTTGTCGAGCTGGGAGCATGACCATTAAGGATGGGCCAATGTCCAAATAGCTAGTCCTATATCCTCTTGCCCAACATCTACTAGAACATGACTTACCTCTCTGGTTGGAGGAGGAAGATGAGGATGAAGTCTACTGTGCACCATTGTGCACAGTGGAAGCCACCAGGGGAGGTCCTTAAACCAAGGATGACCTTATTGAGAATTTGATTCAAAATCCACCTCCTAGTGTGCTGCCATTAGAAGAGTTGGTAGAAGACACCCAAGCCAGTTCTTTAGTGGATCTCTGTGTGGCTGATCCGACCTCTCCCTGAGTTAAGAATGTGGAATTTGGCCCTGAAAGAACCTTGAAGGTCAACTTGTCCCTATCCCCCTCTCAAGAGAAGGAGCTGTATAGCTTATTGAACCGCCATTTGGATGTTTTTGCTTGGAGCTATAAGGAGATGAAAGGAGTCCACCCTTTAGTGTGTACCCATCACATTTACATTAAAGAGGATTGTAAACCAGTCAGGCAGCCTCAGAGGAGAATGAATCTAGCCTTTAAGGACATCGTTAAAGAAGAACTGCAAAACTTGCTGGATGCAGGATTCATCTACCCCATCTCTGACAACGAGTGGGTTTCTCCTCTGGTGCTTGTGCCCAAAAAAAAGGGGAAGTGGAGAATCTGTGTAGATTATCGAGAACTTAACAAAGCTATCAAGAAGGACCATTTCCCTTTGCCTATCATAGATCAAGTGTTAGATGGCCTCGTAGGGAAGAAGTTCTTTTCCTTCCTAGATGGGTTTAGCGGGTATAATTAGATCCAAATCAGCTTGGGAGACCAAGATAAGACCAATTTCACTTGTCCATGGGGACCTTTGCCTACCGGGTCCTTCTCTTTGGGTTATGCAACACTCCTGCCACTTTCCAAAGAGTAGTACTGAGCATATTTGCTAAGATGGTTCATGATTCGATGGAAATCTATATGGATAACTTTACTCCTTATTGGTCCAACTTTCAAGAGGCATTGACTAACCTAGGAAAATTTTTAACCAATTGTAGTGAAATGAACCTATCCCTCAATCCTAAAAAATGTGAATTCTTGATGACTAAAGGGACCGTGCTAGGTCTTAAAATTTCTTAGCAAGGATTACAAGTGGATCCCAACAAGATTGCTATCATTCAAAGGGTTCCACCTCCTCAAAAGGTAAGAGATGTTTGGAGTTTCCTAGGCTTAGCAGGATATTATAGATGATTCATTAAATATTTCAGTAAGCTAGCCTCTCCATTGTTTGGTCTTTTGGGGAAAGATGTTGAGTTTATATGGACTGACAACTGTCAAGAAGCTCTGGATGCGTTGAAAGGTAAGCTGGTAACTGCCCCAATCTTGAAGGTCCAAACTGGGCCCTACCTTCCACATTCACACAGAAGCCTCGAACAAAGCCATAGAAGTAGCCTTAGGACAAGTTGAAGAGAAGCTACCGCATGCCTTATATTTTGTCAATAAAAACCTATCCAAGGCAGAGTTAAACTATACTGTAATCGAGAAAGAGCTCTTAGTTGTAGTCCATTCCCTAAACAAGTTCAGACACTACATCACTGGTTATCAAACATTCGTACACACTGATCATGCTGCAATTAGGTATTTGATGAATAAACCTTATGTAAATGCTCATATCATTAGATGGTCACTTTTATTGCAGTAATTTGATTTGACCATTGTTGATAAGCCAGGTAAGGAAAATGTTGTTGCTGATTTTTGTCTAGACTAGATTTGCCTATAGGTGAAGAAGGGATGGTGGATGATCAAATGCCAGATGAACCCCTGTTTGCTATTTTAGTACTCTCTCCATGGTTTGCTGATATAGCAAATTACTTGGTTTCAGCACAGTTCCCTTCACACCTATCCTCAAAAGAGAAGAGCAAGATTGTGAGGAAAAGCGCCCCATTCACTTGGATTGGGGGCAACCTGTTTAAACTTGGCTCGAATCAGATTTTGAGGCATTGTGTCAGGGAGGAGGAAGTTTTTGACATCCTTCTAACCTGTCATGATGGGCCTTGTGGACGCCACTTTCCAGCAAAAAGAATCGCCTTCAAAATTCTACAAGCAGGCTACTATTGGCCCACTCTTCATCAAGATGTCAGGAGATACATCAGCCAATGTGACCGATGTCAAAGGATGGGGAAACTGACTCCAAGGGATGAAATGCCCCTCCAACCTCAAGTGACTTTCGAGCCATTTGAGAAGTGGGGCATGGACTTTGTGGGTCCTATCAACCCTCCTTCAAAACAAAAGTCTTACATCATTGTGTGTAGAGACTACCTGACAAAGTGGGAAGAAACAAAGGCAATCAAGGCAACAACAAAAGAAAAAGTGTCTGAGGTTTTGAGGGAAAATATCTTCTACAAGTTTGGCTACCCAAGAGAGTTAGTCACAGATCAAGGAAGTCAGTTTACCTCTAACCTTATTGAAGACCCGCTCGCTTATCATAGGATTAAGCATAGAACTTCCACCCCTTATCATCCACAAGCAAATGGACAGGTGGAAGTCACAAATAGAGCTTTGTAAGAGATTTTGACTAAAGTGGTGAATAACAACAGAAAAGATTGGGCAGATCGCTTGGTTGAGGCCACCTGGGCCTACAACACTACTTGGAAAACTACAACAGACTTCGCACCTTATGAGCTGGTCTACGGGAAGAAGGCTTTGCTGTCCATAGAATTTGAATATAACACATTGAGGTTGGTAGCTTAGCTAGACCTAGATCTCAGCCATACACAACAGGAAAGATTACTTTCGCTGAGTGGACTAGATGAACAACGAATGCAGGCCCTTCTCCACTAAGAGGTGGTCCAACTTCAAAGAAAGGTATGGCATGATCGACACCTTCAAGAAAAGCAATTCTAGCCAGGAGAGTGGGCACCGTTATATGATTCAAGACACAAGGATTTCAAAGGAAAGTTGAGGACAAGATGGTTGGGACCATATACAGTGGAGAAATGCAATGACAATGGTTCAGTCCTGATCAGGACCATTGATGAAGAAGCCATCCCCATGCTCATCAATGGGCATCAATGGAAAATCTACAGGAAGCCCCTTTCTAAGCAAGAGTTCATTGAAACTTTGGATGAGTCAGTGTTGGTAGTGGAGCAGGCCCCTGTCTCCACTCCACCCACACCTTGAAAAAAAAAAAAACCACAGAAAAAGGGAAAAAAGAATAAAAGATCCTTGGGTGAAAACCTCTAGGAGGCGGCCAGGGTAGATAGTGAGGGTAAAACCTCCTAGAGGCACCCCAGTTGTCTCAAACTACAAAAAAAAAAAAAAAACCCTAATTTTTGTTGAATAAATTGCAGGTTGCAAGAAGGACATTGCAGGTTAGGAGAATCGCACAAGACAAAGACAGAGGTCAGCACTAGGCTGCAAGCATCCCTCACAATCCATTCCTCTATGACCACTACCCTTTCCTAAGATTTGGTCTCATTCGGGCTAAGATTTCACCTTCTACAGGAAGTCCTATGTCTTCTACAGGAAGATCCTGTAGAACCTACAGACAAGCCAAAACCGATCTCAGAAGAGGACCCGAAGGTTGGGAATCTACCTATGAGGCCTGTAAACCTCCATGTTTCCATCCATCATCATATGTCGCCCTTTTTCCATTTCTATACACCTCCATTGCACTCATTTTTTTATGTTCCTGCATAGTCACACACAGAAATCCTGTTTTCTTCATACTGCCAGCAAAAACTTTTTAATGACAAATCAAGCAACAGTTTTTCACTCACCATACCTGTTACCCTCCATCTAGACTCCTCATCAGCTGAGATCCTCGTCAACAGTATAGCCTTGCTCATTCTAGCTTGCATTACAGGAGGAGAAGCAGCTACAGGACATCCTACAGGAATCCGACATCCTACAGGAATCCTGTAGCAGCTGATCCCTCTGAAAGACATACTCTAGAGACAGGGACAACAAAGTATGGTAGAAGAAACATGCATGGAGCTCTACTTGAACATGTGAACATCATCAAAAACCGAGGCCAAGCATGCAGTGTGCATGCAACAACAACAAACGAACCAATGGGTTCCAAAGCCCGAAATTTGCATAACACGGCCGCGACCACACAGGTAAGTTCCTAAACTCGTTTTTCAATTGCATAAATTATATTTCAAGGCTGCATGGCTATGGGAATGGTTTGGATTAAGTGGAATTGGTGGCCAGTCAACTGGCCACCCTCAGCTAGTTACATATCCTCGTGGAATCCAAACGAGCCCCGTTACATTCAAAACTGTCGATTAGATGTGCAACCAACACGTGTGGAGTGTCCATTCAGGGAGAAATCATCGGGACTGGTAGTGGTGGCGGCGGATAATAGGAGAAAGGAGGTGATGGCAGTCAGAAACATGTAGAAACATTATGGTTGTGACGTCGGATCAACGATCCAGTCCGGCCACCTCATTCCCTCACCACGAATCACGCCGTAGTTAAAAGACGCTCGGTTGAAACATGCACCACCCTCTATTCATTCTGCACTCACGACGTTCTCGACTGGAGTACGCATCCACCACTTCTAGAACAGTTAACTAGTCATCCTCCACCAGTTTTTCTGCCTATTGTAAAAAATCTCCCACCTATCGGGCTTTATCGGAAGCACAATTTCATTCTACAGGAACCGGCAGCCTTCTACAGGAAGAGTTCTACAAGAAAGGCAGAGAATAGCTCTGCAGAAGGAAAACCCAGAATTTTCGTCAAATTTCAAGCTCCAAACAAGGTAGGCTCGAGAAAACTTCTCTGTGCATGATTTGTTTGTGTAAGGTGGTGAATTGAATGACATTAGATTGAAAAACGAGAGTAAAATTCTACCTGTGCATTGAAAAAAAGTGAAAGTCTACCTGCATATTTCACCGAGTTTACCCAGTTTTTTCCTTTGCATCGGAAATCTCCTCAACATTTTTTCTAAATTCTCGTGGAAGGAAGAGACATGCAGCAGTAGAGGCCAGCTTGTGTGTGTGAAAAAACTGAGTTTACATATCTATTTATGTGCTGAGAAGAGAACCTGCATCCTTATGCTCTGTTCTATAAAAACAAAATTCTTCTTTTCATAAACAGACAGTCAAATTTTGGGTGACAACAGTCTTAAGATAGGAGAATTATTGCTATTTGATATTGTAAGGAACACATGAGAAATTTCTTCTTGGGTTCAGAAGAAACCGAATTCAGCTATCCTCTGTTTCAGTGATTGACTATTCGTTTTCCTGAGCATTTTCTTTTCTAGTTAAAACATAAAAAGAGCACTCAAAACCATGCTAGGAGGATTCATAAGGAAAGAACCCTCAGACCCTAGCAAGTTGCATTTGCACCCTGAGGTGGTGGACCTTTTCACCCGAGCAAATTGGATATCCTTCTTTGACAAAATTCAGGGTTGTGATGAGGAGATAACTGAAGAGTTTTTAATGTCCCTGAGACCACATTCAAAGACACATGCCACAGTTAGTTTTAGAGGTTTGACCCTAGAACTTACCCCTGAGCTCATCAGTAGAATTACTGGTCTACCATTGGGGCTCCCTTGGAGAAAATAAGAGAGATCATTGGACCAAGTTGCTAAGAAAACATTTTTTCTGCTCGAGGAGCATCCTGTAGAAGACTAAAACGGAGTTAGAAGGACAAGCTTGCCTCCTCTCTAGAGTGAAGTTAGTTATCAAATTATGAAGTATATCACATGTGAAGGGAGGTTTAGCATCATCTATGGATATCATTTTAGGTTGTTACATGAATTAAGGCATGGGATTGACTTGCCCCTAGCCAAGAAACTGAGCATTCCATATTTCCTTCTTCAGTCCTTAATTGAATGTGTTACAAAGCTAAATGAAGGGATCCTAGATCAGTTGGCCCACCATGGGCTCATCAAACTATTGGTGGAAGATGCTTTACACACCTACACTGCCCCATATCTTGGGAAATATTCAGAAACATGTCCAGGGATGATAACATTAGAACTTTGGCTGAGAACATCACCCTATCCAGCAGTGAGGAGGGGGAGAAACCTGAAGAAATTGAGAAGAACAATGATGAGGGAGCACAGGACATTCAAGCAGAGGGTAAAACAGAAAGAAAAAGAAGAATTTGGCAAGACCATTGAGCCTAAAATAGAGGAAGAAACAACAACAAAAACAACAAGAGAAATGAGGATACAGAGTAGAAAAGAAAAGACCGAGAAAGCACAAATGAAGGTTGCCATAGCCAAAGTAGACACCCAGAAAGAAAAGGGAAAGGCACACCTGGAGATATCAATCATACAGATAGAAATAGTGGACACCGAGATTTCTATAGGAAGCGAAGAAAAAGAAATGGATGAAGATAAATCCCCAAAGACGTTGGTAAGGGAGGCAGCAGCTGTGTTGTTGCATTAAGCACACCTACAAAACAAAAAGGAAAGAGAAAGAGGCAAACCTTCATGTAATTTAAAGCCAGGAGAAGCACAAGGATCAAAGTGGGTAAACCCCAACCACAACCAAAGGAACCAATTGTCATTGAGGACACAACCACTAAACCGAAAGAAGAGTCTCCTTCAAAGATATCTATCACCTATGAAAGAGGAAGCCCAAAAACCTCCATCTGGAGAGAGAGAATTAGGATGATGGACTCAAAGGCAGCTCTACAGGAAGCTAAAAAATCTCCATAGGAAACTCTAGCTAAGTTAAAAGAGACTGAGAAATTAGAGGAGAAGGCAACCAAATAATCACAAGGAGAAGAAAAGACTGAGGAGATACTGGAACCAAGCCCTCAGCCTAGCTTGGGCTCATATTACAACCTGTTAGAAGGTGGGAAGATCATCCCACAGAAGTTTGTTGTACCACTTTTCTTTTCATTAGAACAAGAACGGGTTAGAACTCACACTTGGATGAGAATTTCCAAATCCAAGGGCGTTGCATACATAGGCCACTTGGAAGAACAACTCAAAGAATCAAGAAAAGAGTTGGCCATGGTGAGGCATATGGAAAGCAGTCAAAGAGCCAAATTACAGGAAGAGAATGAGCTGCTGAAAACAGTTGCAACTACAGGAAGGTCATAAGGAAGATAGGTCGTCCATTTTGGGAGAGCAGTAGTAGTAAGAAGGACCTCCAACAGACAAGGAAACAACCGAGGAACAACAAAGAGAGGAAAAGCTGCAAGCTGATGTTGAGATGCTGACAAAATTGCTACAGGAAAAGGAATCATAGGCAATAGAAGAAATACATGTTTTAAAACAACAGGTGCAAGAGAAAGAAGCCCAAATGGCCTGCATGGCCAGCTAGGTAGTAGAAGCCTTACAATGTAGGCAACCTACTAAGTCATATGCATTATATATTAAAGATCAATGGTTGCAATTTCAAATTAACACATTGGCCCAAAGGGGCACCATTCCATTCCAGAATTACAATAAGTTCATGTATTTGTGTGATAGTGGCTCAACTGAAGATAAGGCCAAGTTAGCAGAATTCTATCTACACAAATTGGCACTTCCAAACATGAATCTATGGGACTGATTCGGATTTAAACAGGAACGCAACAAAATACATAGATAACCATATACACAAAGATGCAGTGGAAATAATGCTTCATTTCATTAATGGAAAATACCGAAATATGCTTACAACCAGAAATGGAAATAAACCAGCTAGGGCGATGGTAGCTTATCTCTGAGAAGAGATGTGTGGCTACATGCCTCTGAACTATTCCAAACTATGTTACAATGAGGCTCGAAGGCCTATTTATCATTGAGAAACAATGGAAAACCCTTCACATTCCAAATCCTAACCCTAGAAGATGAAACGCCAAATTGTGGGCTCCATTTTGGGTAAATTGGTACATCAATTTCCCGGGGTCGTAACTTTGGCATACGATATCTGTTTGACGCGTATGATAGCTGGTTAGAAAGATCTATCCGAGAACTACCACTTCAGGAAGGGCAACATCGGTCCATGGACCATGTTGCCCCCAGATTTCCCAAAAAACGTCGTTTAGGGCCTCAAAACGACTCCGGAAGTTCAGGACCCAAAAAAATTGCTAAAAATAGTAAATTATGCTACAATTACGGAAACTGAAAAACTGACAGAGACAATTGCGGGGGTCCAAATGGAATAGGTGGGTGGCCACCAACATCCACCTGGATCATTCCTCCCCCCTTAGGAAGCAATGGTCCCCATCACGTTGAGTTCCTCCCTGAGATGAGGAAGCTTCTGCTGAGCTGGGTCGCTGGTGAGCTATTCTGCAATCTCTGATGTGTCCAGAAATGGTGGGAAGCATGGTCGACGACGGTCCACATTGAACACTTGGTGCAGGCGAAGGAATGGAGGAATGATGTGCTTCAAAGCATTGTTGCCCATAGCCTTGGTACTGCTGTAAGGACCTTGTCGGAGTGGTTGGAGCTTCTGATGGGTTCTGGTAAGGCGTTCTTTTTGTCGATGCAACCAGACTTTGTTGCCCACCTGAAACTTGTGTGGTACCCCTATGGGTGAGGAGAAGTTTTTCCTGTGTTCTGTCATGACCGTATCCCTTTGTTGATGTTGTTGTGTGGAGGAACCCTTTGTGGGGGTCATGAATGTAGGAACGATCTTCCCCTTTCTTTGGGAGTGAACCAGATAGATGAATTTCCTGGTCTGGGAGATGAGCTTGCTGCCTTTCTTAGCAGTGATCAAAGACGTGGCGGTAGGTGGGGCTACCTCTGGTATCCTATATAATGAATCACCCAAAGAAATAATAACAGCGCGAGGCCTTGACTCATACACAGCATGTCGCCTCCACAAGTATGGCTGGCCTAATAATACATCACAAACATCCAAAGGTGTAACATCACACAATACCTCTTCTATGAATGGTTTGATGCTGTAGGGAAGGTGGCACTGTTGGCGAATTTTGAGATCTCGTCCTTCATGAAGCCACCCGATATTGTATGGTTGTGGGTGTGGTGTAGTCGGTAGGCCCAACCGCTTCATGACCTCTGCTGAAACGAGGTTCTTTTGGCTGCCACTATCGATAATGAATTGCAGCGGTGAACCCTTCACCCACATCTGTGAGTGGAAAAGATGTTCCCCCTCCTCTAGATCTTCGGGCTCATTTTTCTGGATCTTGGCAATGGCAATAGTGGCGCTGGGATCCACATCAATGATCTGCTTCCCTTTGCCATTCCCCTTGTCGGGTTCTGGCTTAGGGTTGGAACATGCATCTGATTCGGAAGCCTCCAACTCGGCCACCAATAACTGCTTGGTCCGACACTCACTTGTGTTATGAGTGGGACTCTTGTGGAACTCACACCACTTTCCTGTGTCCCTCTTCGGCTTCGTGGTGTTGTTCTTTTCTTGTGGCTTCGAGGGGTTGTCTTGGGTCACCCCGCCTTGGCTTTGTCCTTTGGGCTTCGGATTTGCAGATCCAAAGTCTCGCTTCTTCTGTTTGAACTTTTGTTCGATTTTAACAAGATATCGGTATGCTGTGTCGAGTGAGGAGATGTTCAAGAACTCCATCTCTTCCTGGATGTATCTGTGTAGGCAACCATGGTATTTGAGTACCAGATGCAACTCAGAATCTTTGATACCCAACTGTGTGCGAAGGGTGTGAAAAATGTTTGTGAACTCCGTTACATCTTGGTCTCATCCTTGCCACAGTGTGGTCCATTTGATGTATTTGTCCTCATAGCTTTTGACAGGGTGGTACTGCTCCTTTATGGCATCTCAGAATGAATCCCAAGTGGGTGTGGCTGAAAATAGTCAGCCTATAGTTTCATCCTTCTGCTCGCAGTAGGTTTCCCACCAGCCCTTGACGTGGCGGGCTGCTTTGAGAAGAGCGAAAGCGATCTTTTCCCGACTTGAAAATTCATGAACATAAAAATAACCCTCTAGCAGATTTAACCATTTATCTACGACATCTGCGTCTATTTTACCCTCGAAGATGGGGATTTCAAAATTCACTTGTACCTTAAAGGGCATTTCATTTCCAGAGTAGCTGCTGGAAGCCGATGTGTCACCTCTAGGTAGCCGCTGAAGGATCTGCGCAAAACTATCCATCATCGCGTTCCTTTGCCGCTCGAGCGCTTCTTCGAGCAAGATTTTGATAGGATCTTCTGCTCCCTCGTCTTTCTTCTCATCCGCCATGGGAGGCCGTCGGGATTTTCAAGGCTGGTCTTGCAAAGGTTCAACCAGTTCAAGCCCTAACTCCTTATATCCTGACCTCGTTGGGGACATGTAAAGAAAAACAGAGAAAAAGCAGACCGCTTTGATACCACTGATCCTGACTTAAACAGGAACGCAATAGATTATAGAAATAACCATAAATACAGAGATGCGATAACCATAAATAAAGAGATGCAATGGAAATAATACTTCATTTCATTAATGGAAAATACCGAAATATGCTTACAACCAGAAATGGAAAAAAAACCAGCTAGGGCGATGGTAGCTTATCTCTGAGAAGAGATGTGGCAGCTACATGCCTCTGAACTGTTCCAAACTATGTTACAATGAGGCTCGAAGGCCTATTTATTATTGAGAAACAATGGAAAACCCTTCACATTCCAAAACCGACCCTTAGAAGATGAAACGCCAAATTGTGGGCCCCGTTTTGGGTAAATTGGAACATCAATTTCCCGGGGTCGTAACTTTGGCATACGATCTCCGTTTGATGCGTATGATAGCTCGTTAGAAAGATCTATCCGAGAACTACCACTTTAGGAAGGGCAACATTGGTCCATGGACTGATGTTGCCCCCAGATTTCCCAAAAAACGTCGTTTAGGGCCTCAAAACAGCTTCGGAAATTCAGGACCCGGAAAAACTGCTAAAAATAGTAAATTGTGCTACAATTACGGAAACTGAAAAAATGACAGAGACAATTGCGGGGGTCCAAATGGAATAGGTGGGTGGACACCAACATCCACCTGGATCAGGGACCCCAGTGCTACATTGGGAGATGTGCAACTCATGGCCATGGCCTCTTGGTTAAACCATGAGGAAAAGAGGGCAGCAGAGATTCAGAAAGTTATGGATAGGGAGCTAAGTGAGCCACTCATGATCAGAGCAGAACTAGAAGATCCCTTAGCTTTAGTATATGCCCATCAGCACCTTGCCAACAACCCTTAGGTTCTCACAGACTACATTGAAAGGCGAGCTCAAGCCATTGCTCACTTTGAAGACATGGAAATACTGTTTGGTGATAATCGCATTCATGCTTGCACAAGGAGATGGAACGCATTGTCCCACAGTTTGAAAATAAGAGAGTACCACCCCCAACAAGGACACGGGAGGGTTTAGCCAGAGTACCACTTTACAAATAGTCAATGCAAAATCTGAAGGCCAACTGGATTGGCCTAAAGTTCGGTCCTCCATTGCTTTTAGGATTGTTGGAAGGGGTCAAAGAAGAAGAAGAAAATAGGCAATGGGAGGAAGTAGAGAGAAAGGCAGAGTTTCATGACTGAGAGGAGGACATCACCTCGGAAGCCTTGGATGTTAGAGAGGCAGTTAAATCAATCAAAGATGATGAGATGGATTAGTTGCTCAAAGGATGAGCAACACATTCAGCAGGGGGGTGATGAAGTGTCCCAAAAATGGGTAACTTTATGGGCTCATTTTGCTTATTATTCTTGATTAATCCACCATTCTTCATAGTTTTATGCATGATTTTGAATATATTTATGTTAATTGAATGAATGAGAATAGTCACTTGACCGCAAAGTCTAATACGTGCTTATTGCAGATTTTTGGACATCTTTTGGACCAAGGTCAATCATTTATGAAAAAGTTGATAGCCAAATACAAAGGAACAAGGCTTTGTAGGAAGGGTGTCTCCTGCACTAAATGTCCCCTTCCTCGAGTTCTCCACCATCAGCTCAGAGTTCAACAATCCACCAAAGATGATTTCAAGGGGCAGTCGAGCAGGTTTTGTGAAGTGGCTGATTAACTGTAGTTTTGATAGCCAAGCTCCTAAAGTTAAGGAGGACTGTTGGGAGTCCTCGTATTGCATAAGTAGAAAGGCTTCAAGCCTTGGTAGTTTAGCTATTGAACAACTGTTTTTCGCACTTAGTGCAGCTCTGCATTTCAGCTCATTCTTGAGCTCTTGCTGTAAACAGTTTTGTGACATGATTATTTTTTGAGTAATGGAGATAAATTTTGCTTTGCACCAGCTCTAAGCTTTCTTAGGTGGCTGTAGCTCTTGGGGTTGGGCCCAATCCAAGTGCCAGTACCTCCTTTGTGTACTTTTATGTGTTTTCCTTGCATTCATCGAATAATTTCTGTTATTTAGGTTAAGATCTTGCTTTGTTACTTAGGTTGTTTTTGATGATTAAAATAGCTTTTCATGCTTCGGGTTGATTTGAAAATTTGATAACATAAAAGATCTGCAAAAAGGCCATCAAGCAATCCTTGATCTCATCTCTCCCTCCTTGGGACCATGAGCTGCGACCAAGGCATACTTGCTGCCACAAAAACATTGTTTTTTCCTTTCCATGCAATTGTTAGTGTTAAATTTTTAGTTGGAAAAGTTGATACCAGTTGTACTTGCATGTTTAGATCCGTTCTTTCTTAGTTTCCATAGTTATCTTGCATGATTTCCTGTCTATAAACTTCTCTTCATTATGTTTCTAGTTTTTAGGTCAGATTAGGTCAAAATAGATAGATCTCTAGTTTTTCTAGTCTTTGTTCGATCAGTTTTGGAAAATAGTGTGCAGAGCACCTGTAATACATCCCTGCATATTCTTCCTCCATCACACAGGCTGCTCCAACCCCTAATCCAAGATTTCTTCGCTTCATTTGCCACACTTTTCCAATTTTCCCTAATTTCTACATTCTTGTGCAGCATTGCTCCCTCCATCTTTGAACAAATCCAACCACCTTCATCACCACTTAGCTTCCTTCACCAGGTCCTAGACCCCTTCACATCCTCATCCATCCTCCATTTCCACTTTCCCACCATTTTTCCACCATCAACCCTCTAAAATCCTCTTTCAGCTCTTCCTATAGAACATCCTGTAGAACCCCTGCAGACTTCTTGTAGAAGTTCATGTTTGTAGTTTTTCAAGATTTGATCATTGTGAAACTCTTTGGAAGTGTGCTAGGGACCCCTTAGGCCCTCTTCTCACCTTCCCAACCTCCTGCAAGAGCCCACTCCATTTCCTTTTTCCAATCAACCTCTGCACAGTCAAAAATCGTTAAAGCACATGCATAATAATTCTGCAAACTTACTGAAAAATACAAAAAGATGTTTTTTTCCATATTTTCCTTCAAAATTAGCTTAGTCACATGCATTTTACCTTTCCAAGAGTCAATGGCATCCATTTCCGCAGCTTTCATCTGTTTTCTTGCACCAGTAGGGTTAGTCGGTAAAACTAGGGTTTGCTAGGGTTTGCATTTCCTTTCAGCTTTCAACTTCTTTATGCAAGTAGACTAGCCTCTTTTGAGTTAGCTTTCATCCATAACAGTTAAAAGCTTCTTCTAAGAGCTCATAGAAGTTGGCTTAAGCTCCTAACGAACTTGTGCCAGCTGATGAAGTGACAGCCTGCGGCAAGAGCTAGTACTTATGCATATAGCACCATTGCTTCCAAGTTTGTTACGAACAACCGGGTTGATAAAAGTAAAGAAGGGAGTCCCAGGAGTTGCAACATCATTGCTGCAATACTGGAGCTCACCAACTGGGCTAGAGATCTGGATCAAAGAAGATCTACAAGTGGGTATGTGTTTAACCTATTTGGAGGTGCAGTCAGTTGGATGAGTAAGAGACAGTTTGTAGTGGCACTTTCAACTACAAAGGGAGAATACATGGAAGCCACTCATGCAAGCAATGAAGCAATTTGGTTGCAAAGATTGTGTTCAAGTATGGGGTTAGTACAATGAGCTATAAGGATAGGCTGTGACAACCAAAGTGCAATTTTCTTGGCAAAGAACCCTATTTATCATTCAAAGACAAAGCACATTGATGTTCAGTATCACTTTGTGAGGGATATGGTTGAGGACAAAAAGATGTTGCTGGTAAAGGTGGATAGTTTGAAGAATATTGTAGATGCATTGACAAAGTCTGTGAGCATTGAAAATTTCTCTTGGTGTAGAGAAACAATGGGCATTGTAGGGCTGGATCAATGACTAAGCTCTCATGTGGAAAGAAAACAACAAGTGGGAGAATGTTGGGTTGTGTTATATTCTTTCCACGACTACCCCACGCACGGGGGGGGGGGGGGGGGGGGCGACAACCCCACCTGTATGTTATGTGGGGCATTGCTATTGGGTCACAAGGGGGGCGGTAGGACCTAGATAAATTTTTTGGACCCTATATTAGGTGGGCAGACCTACCTATGGTATTGTGCATGAATTTCACACATGGTTTTGGGCATGATGATTTTTTGTCCATGGTATTTTCTAGATCCAGTCAAAGGAACTACAATTATGTTCTAATCCAGGGTTAATGGATTGGGGTTTATGGATGCTTCAACATGTATATATATGTATTGTAACATTGAAAGGGACATAATGAAAAATCAATCTAGTAGTACCGGTTTTGAGATCCAGGGGAAAATCTCTGTGTATATATGTTTTATGTTTTATGCTCTCACCATTGTTTATTTTCTGTTTTTAGAATTTGTATGTAGGTAATTTCTGTATGGGGTTAAAACCTACATAGTCAACCATGGGAATCCATCTCCATGGATTACATGTCGGGCCTTCTTTCTAATAAGCACGACAATGACTACCTTTTCGTGGTCGTTGACAGATTCTCTAAGATGGCCATTATGGCAACCTACAAGAAGAGTATCACAATAGAGACCACTGTTAAGGTCTTCTTTGAGCGAGTGTGGGTAAACTTGGGGATCCCACAATCCATTGTCTCAGACCGAGACAAAAAATATTCCTAAGTACATTTTGGTCAATTCTTTGGTCGAATCTGGATACCAAACTCACTAAGTCCACGTCTCTCTATCCCTAAACTTATGACCAAAAAGAGGTCATCAACAAGATGATCATACACATTCTCTGCATGTACAACTCGAAGCATCTACACACATGGGATTAAAGCCTCCCCTATGTCTAGCAAAACTACAACAAATCTATCCACATCTCAATGGGCCACAACCCCTTTTAGGTGGCGATGGGATTTCAGCCATTATGTACCATTGATGTGGCCATACCATTTGCAACTACTCAGGGAGATTCGACTCATGTCCATTTTGAAGCTGACAAGGCTAACAACTTCATTGAGCATATTCAACACATCCACTAGCAGGTCCATGATATATTGGAAAAAGCCATTGCTAAGTACAAGTAATGCCATGATCAACATCTGGTGAAACACAAGTTCTAGGTGGGCGATAAAGTTTAGCAACATTTGCAGAAGGAGTGCCTCACTAGACCCCACCGAAAGATGCGCCCACTCCGATATGGGCCATACACAATCGCCAAGGATGTAGGGGACAATGCCTTCATGCTCAACATTCCACCATTCCTTTGTCTGCACCCAATGTTTAATATAGACCACCTTCGGCCATACTTTCCTCCATTGCTAGACACATCCGATGTTACAGAACAACTCACACAAACAGAGCCAAACCCAGACTACATTGAACATGCCACAACTGATTGGACCATGGACACACAGATCAAGGACACTTGCCAGTAGAATATACAACTATATCGGGCTATCAAAGTTGGCCAAATCCTGCACCAAGTCAAGTGGCTCACCAGGGACCAAGTTCAACATAAGTTTCTCCATCTCATGGAGGCACTCAATGCAATGGGGACCATTTCTTACTAAGGGGGAAGGAATGATCCAGGTAGATATTGGTGGTGACCCACCTATTCCACTTGGAACCCCAACACTTCCTCTTTCAATTTTTCAGTTTCCTTAATTGTACAACAATTTACTATTTTTGGCAATTTTTTGGGTCCTGAACTTCCAGAGCCGTTTTGAGCCCCTAAACGATGTTTTTTTTGGGAAAATAAAGCAAACATGAGGGCTTGCTTTAATTTTACATTCAGAATTTGTAATCCTTAGATAGATATTTCTAATGAGGTATTGTGCGCGTCAAACAAAGATCATATGCCAAAGTTACGACCCCAGGAAGTTGATGTACTAATTTACCAAAACGAGGCCCATAGGTTTGGCGCTTCATCTCCTAGGGTTAGGATTTTGGATGTTTAGGTTTTTCCATTGTTTCTAAATAATAAATAGGCCTTTGAGCCTCATTGTAACACAGTTCAGAGGCATGTAGTCGTCACATCTCTTCTTAAAGATAAGCTACCATTATCTGAGCTAGTTTATTTCCATTTTGTTTGTAAGCATATTTCAATATTGGATATTAATGAAATGAAGTGTTATTCCTGCTATATCTCTATATCTATGGTTATATCTGTGTTTTGTTGCATTCTTCTTTAAGTTCAGATCACCTCTAGGTATTGCATTACTCTTCAATTGCATATTTTAAGGTCAACAATTGTATCCTTCCATGATGGGACATCATCATCTGCATCCTCTTATTCATTTTCACCTTCTTCTTCTTGATTAATTCGAGAGGCAAAGAATTCTCTAACCACCTCCATAAAATGCTGAATTTGCTCATAATCTTCAAAAACTTGTCAATATTTAACATTATCACGCATTGTTGGCCTATGTCTTACCTCAACCTCATATCTCAACTGAGGATTTTAAGGTGGTTGTAAGCAACTGACAACTACTTCTAGGGAATTGGTTCAGTTTGTTTTGTTCTCTTGGTAAAAATTGAATGTTAAATGTTGAAAATACGTTCTCCATAAGATCCCATAATTCATTTCTATAGGACCTCAATCTAGGATGCTTACTTTGGAATTGATTCTTATTTGTTTAATTACCAGTTCAAAATATCAAAAAACTGTTAATTTCTCAATTTTTAGATTTCTAGTTGTCTGCAATCCTAGAATTAGAGCTTCATATTATGTTACATTATTTGTGGTGTCAAACTCCAACTTATAAGACAAAGGAATCATCTCACCTTTAGGTGACAACAATAAGATCCCTACTCCATTTCCTTCCTTTGATTATGCGCCACAAAAATACATTTTCCAAACTAATTTCTGGAACATCTTTGGTTTTTGTACAACTACTAGGACTTGAAATTCTACATCTTGGGCTAGACCTTCATCTTCTTCCAAAAAAAAGCATTTAAAATACCATATTAGGATAAATAGGAGAATTACTAGAACTACTTTCTTTTGTAATCATCTTCACAAACCTAAAATCCATGTCTAACCTGATTTATTCTCCACCAAACACTAGAATAGTAGCATAAGTAATATCCAACTTAATGGAACCTCCAAGTTTCATTCCCTAAGATCTGGAAAGGAGCATCCCAAATCTGGCAGGAATATCAACTACCACCACGTCCATCACCAAACTTCTAGCAAGAATCTGAGTTAATGAGACCACCATATCTTTGATTAGACCAATACATTTCACCCTCCTAGAATCAAATGAGAATAAGTCTTTATATGACTTTATGATATGAAAACCTAGATGCTCCATCACACTTAGAGGCATCATATTATGTGAGGGTCCTCAGTCAAGCATACAATTATGCAACATCAAATCATGAATAAGCAAGGTTATATAAAATGGAGGAGTTGAATAATCTTGTTCCTCAACATGTGGTCCAAACATCACCAATGGTTTCTCTTCTCACAAGTTTACAATATCTCGATTTGGTGATATTTGTGCTGGGTTCAAGAAACTAGCAATCAGTTTTTGATAAGTAGGATGTTTTGCTAACTTTGCAAGAGGAATAGGTAATTTTAATTTCTTTGCTTCCTTTTAAATGCTAAAAGAATGAGATCCCTTCTCTATTTTCAATGGTCTTGCTACCTCTTTATTTTCTTGAACTAGAGATTTAGTTTGGATTTGTTATTTTGGCTAATTATTATGCTTCTCCTTGTCTTGTTGTCTCGATCCCGATGTCTCGCCTCTAAATATTGGAACTTGTTGTACAAGTTCTTTTCCTCTACCATCACCCTTTTTTGGATCTTGTTGAGCTTGATCATCACCTTGTCCCTATGTTTTGAACCTTTTTTGAGATCTTAGCTCATATCTTTTATGAAGCTCATCTTGCATCATATTTGCAAACCCTTTGCAATAAGAATCAATCTCCTCCTCCTTCAAGGTGAGTGGTAATTTTGTATCCATGCCTTCATATTCTTCTTCCTCTTTTCTTCTACTTCCTTTGGATCAAACATAGTGGAGTATTGATTTTTTTGGAGGTTTAGAGTTCCTTCCAAACCTTTTTTAGGTGCATCTTCAATCATCAATGGGTGTTGTACCTGATCTCCTTAATCTTTCTTTTCTCTTTGCAGAATTGAAGATGCCTCCTAACCTAAGGTTAAAATTTTGATTACTTGTTTGTTGTAGCTTCCTAGGAGGATTTTGCAATTAGAGTTCTAATTTCACCAGCTTATTTGAAATACTTATGATCATCTTGGTCATTTCATCCATCTTTCTCTTGCAGATCCTTCTGCTGCCCTGATGGGCTAACTTCTTCCTTTGCTTTCTTCTTCTCTGGATGATCAATTTTAGCCTTCAAATATACTACTATAGCAAGATTTTCCTCCACTTCCAAAGCACCCATTTGAATCTTTTCCAAAGTGTCAGATTTCCTTTCTCTAAGAGTAAAGCCAAAAAGTGCATCAAAAGCTACTGCAAAATAAACTTTAGTTGTTGTTGGTAGATGCTTAACCTCTGATGGAATTCCATTATAGGGTTTATTAAATCTTTTGATAAACTCAATTACATCTTCATTTGATTCTTTTTAATATTATTAAACTCAGTCAGATAATAAACATGATCTTTTTTAATGCCCCACTTATTTGTAAATGAGTTTCCAATTCTTCCCATGTGTTAATTAAATTTGCAGGAAGACCTTCAACCACTTTCTAGCCTCTCCATCCAATGATTGAATGAAAAGCCTAAAAATACATCCAAATACTCAACATTCAGGTTCTTTGCAAATGTGCAAAATGTTTCAATATGCTTCTCTACAATAACGTTACCCTCTCCAGTAAATCAAGGCAACAATTTTAAGTAATCTTGAGGTAATGCATTTAGTTGTTGAGGTAGACTGAAAGGAAGGTAATAGTTAGCCAAGAAACTTGGTATTTCCATGTTTAGGGGTGGAGGTAGAACAAATGCTATTTATTATGTGGAAGAAGCAAGAAATATTATAGAACTAGAAGAATATTGTGATATGAGAAGGATGGATTGAGTAGCAGACACTGTCGAATCTCCTTTTATCTCTTTAATTTCAGATAAAGGGGGAAAGAAAATGAAACTGTTTCAAAAGACTTATTCTCTAACCGAGGCTCTAGAAAAGGGAAGTTAGGTGGTGGAAATTGTCCCTTAGAGAAGTCTATGGTTTTGGAAGGAAATTCAGGAATATCTAACTCAGACTTGTGAGAATTGGATGTAAATGCACCAAGAGCAGATATTGTAGGCTTTGATGTTATAGGAGATTGCTTTTCTCTCTAGACCTTCAATAAAGTAATCTTTCAGGGTCAGATATTTCTTGGGTTCTCTACTAGGAAGTATCATAGCAGGTATGAGGTCTTCTTTGAACCAATTTTGCAAATAAATATTACTTTTGGTGAGAAACCTCGACCTCATGCTTTCTTTGCTCACCAACCAAAGAAACGTTTCAGGAAAACCCAGGGAAAAATCTTCAATTTCATTCCCTTACAATGATGCCAATTATATTGTAACCCTAGAGACAGTTCCTGCTTGAAAAGGAATGAGTGCTTAGGACATGTGTTTAAGATTCTTAAAATTGTTTTGGTAGATTCTTACCCAGAGTTAAAACCTTGGAGTGTAATTCAAAACTTTGTTTTGGAGATAAAAAATCCCTTCTCAATGTTGACATGATATTAATATTTACAGTTCTTTATGACATAGTATGGTGGTGAGAAGAAAAAAAGGAAGAAGGGTCTTATAAATTGGGCTTAGAAAAATCCAATATATCAAACCCTAGTAGGAATTAATATGACAATAATAGGAAATATGATGAAAAAGCAGTGGAGTGTTGTTTAAAGTTCTCACTGATAAATTTTCAAGTACCTTCAGTAACTTTTATAACACATAGATAAATCTGATTATTTAACAACATGCTCCTATTAGGAAGATAACAAACATGAAAAAGATTAAAAAAGCACACATACTATAAATACCGAATATGTTGGAATCAAATTTGAAAATTTTATTGATCTCCAAAAGTGATTGATACATTACAAAGATAATATAAAAATCTCCGGTTCAAAATTCAAAAGTGATTGATACATTACAAAGATAATATAAAAATCTCCGGTTCAAAATTCAGAACCCTTCACATTAGCTCCTTTGTCTCTTTTAAAGAAAATTACATTAGAAACAATTATGAATTACCTGATTAATGACAGGTATAGAGTGTTGACATCGAAGGAGAAAGTGCTTGACTGGATGTTGGTTAGCAGGGAGTTTTTGAGCTGTACGATGAAAATAATATGCAAATATCCCTTTTTGTTTTTTTAGTAAGGTGGGAAAATGACATTAATTAATTGTACAGGTACAACAAGATGATGTAGCACATGATGACGTAGCGGGTGATGTGACAGGCGTGGTGACTTAGACAGTGATGTGGCAAAGTGGGTAGTGGTAGTGTAAGAGAGTCATGCTCGGTTGTCTGACACGACGTCATGCATGCATAAGAAAGGGTGGTTTTATGAAATACCACTTACCACCTTTGAGGTTTTCCCTTTGTAGTTTTGAAAAATGGGCTTGACCTGTCAGAACAAATGCGAGTCGTCGATCACGCGATCAACGGTTTCTCTGTTTTCGCCCATTCTGAGGGGTGCCATTCTCTTAAATCTCGTGCACTTTACCCTGTCATAGTTGGTTATAATGACTTCATTGTTCAAAAGTGCGAGGATCTACCCAGAAGCTGCATGTCCTTTATTCGCAAAACATTTTATATAGTTTGGCTTGCCTTAAATATTAGTTGAGGCATAATACAACATAGTTTTTTTTATATATTCTTTTTTACTATTTTTTTGGATTTTTGAATTTTTTTTAAATAAAAAATAAACTACAACACACTCCATGCCTTCCCTTTAAATGATAACATTGTTTAAAATGGTGCACCCAGTACCAAAAATTGTGTATTTTGGGTATATGCTCCTATGAAAATATGCTTGGCCCACATGGCTATGCCATTGCCTAGGATCTTGTATGAAATATTAAGGGTGAACAATCTTTAGTATGTAATAAATTCCTCAATTCCTCATATAGCTACAATGGTTATGGGTGACCAAATTGTAGGTTGAGTTATAATTTATTTATTTATTTTTTTAAACATGAATTATCTTCTGCTATATTTATTAGGGTAGTGACCAACTCCATTGTGAATTACTGATAAAATATTCCCATTTGACTTCAAAATTTCATGTGGTACCACACAAACACAAGCTTATGTGGTTTCCATACATTCCTTTTTGAGGCCATAAGACTAGAATACCATTCTAAAATGGGTCACTAGATCCACCTCATTATACTTTTATTTAGTGAGCTCCCTATCATGAGTCTTAATTGGAGAAATCATCTCTATAGTATTTTATGAGGCTAGAGCTTTAAATAAATATTTTGGTGGTCAATCCCTAGTTTGGAGCCAACTGATCCTTTTCTCACAACTTAACTACCAGAGCATAATGAGTTTCATCAACTTTTAGAATGTGTTGATACTTAGTGGCATTGCCATATAACCCTTCTTTAAAAGCATTTTGATAATCCACTCATTGGCTTATTTAATCTCCTGCTTAAAAAATCTATATTGATTTTATCAAATTGAGGTGATTCGTTGCTAATAACCCTCAAAAAAGAGGAAATACACAATGGCACATTCCCACCCAAAAAACCAACCATCATCTTCCATAGGCATGGGAAAAAGATTCAAACCCTTTTTTATACAATTTAAATAGATTTGAGGTTTTAGGTAAGAGACACTTATAATAAAGCGAGCCTTAGGAATTTGTGCTTTTGTGTAGAAAAATGTATTAGTTAATGGTTTAAGTACATGACATTTGTAGGCCTTCTACTAGCTTAGCTTTATAATAGCTAAAATGGTATCTATTAGGTTTAAATACCATAGCTCTATCAAACCTCTTAAGGAATAGTTTGTTGCCCATTTGAATCAAGGGAACCACAACTTAGATTGCACCTTTATATTAATTTATTAAGATTATAAAACCCTAGCCTAGCCTTGAGGGCATCCTAACAAGAAACATGCATTTTAAATATGTTATCACTCATAATTTCACTAGATTTTGATGGTGAAAACTCTAAGGTAACCTCAAATTGCTTTAGGATTGAAATTTGGCCCTTCAATCTAGAGAGGGATCTCTCTATAACTTTTCTACTCAATCTCACTATAGTAGTAGGTCACTATACGCTCAGTGGCTAGATTTAATATGTAATAACGATAGATTTGGTTGGGGATCAAGGAAAATACCGTCATACTTGGAGTACAACTGGCTTAAAACTTAACCAAATTGAAAATCACTAGATCATCAACATACAAAGGCAAGATAGACAACTTTATCCTAAGTCATCAAGTTATGGTGAGATGTAAGGTTGAGTGAAGAACAACAATCCACTACACAGAAGCATCCACGAGAGATGAATTCGTTTACAACTTTAGAGAGAAAGGGTGCAAGTATTTAATTACTATGAACTCAGAGCATCTAAGATCAATATATTTTGATTCATTTGTTTTAAATTAAATACTAAAGAGAAACATTTAAATGGAAAACATAAGATAGAAACAATCACCTAAGAAATACAGACCATAAAAAGCTAACACATGAATCTTAGAGTCAATGATCAAGTCTTTTCATTAAGATTTTTGAAAAGATCTCAATATACAATAGCTTCTAACACTCAAAATCGATTTTTTTTACATCACACTAGATAGTACTTATAGGAAAATACAACCCAACGTTTGCCTAATTTCCTCAAAATAATAATTAGGAATTCTAAGAAAGTATGTTTCAAGATAATTATAAAGATTAGGTCTTAAACTACTTTGAGATCCTCGTACCATTTGCTCCTCCATAATTGTCGATCCTGAAAGTCCTCCTGAAAATCTATTATTTGATAGGGACAAAATAACCAACATTATTTGATGTTACGAAATCATCTAGGTGCTAACATAAGCATTACGAAAAGATACAATTATTTTTCCACATGGTGAATGAATCCTTTTCGATGCTTGGAGTTAGCTTATTTGACTTCTAGAAATCTATATTTTACTTGGAAATCTTAGCCTTCATTAAAACCTTCGAATATGGTCTTTATCCTTAAAAATTTGGGATTTGATTGCCATTTATTACCATTTAACTACCTTCAAATTTAGGAGAGACTGATTCCTAGTTTTATGCCTCGATATATGGAAATGAATTTATGCCTTAAAATGTTCAATTCTTCAATGCCATCTGTTAATTTGATACCCAAGTCGAATTGATGCGGTGGCTCATCAACAATTATTCGTGAGCTTTTTTTGCGAATTCCTGAAAAATAGGCTTCAAAGAGCCATTCAAATCTCCAAAACTGTTATAGATATGTAAAAAATGAAAAAAAAAAAAAATGTTAATAGGTTCGTTCCCGACAAATACCTTTTTTTGTTTTCAATTTTTTTTTTCATTTGTTTGGAAATTGTCCCTTAAGTTACTGTCTTTTATAGGAAAAACAGTGTAAAACAGAGTGTTGCCAAGTTGTCAGCGCTTGCCCAAAATAAAATAGAAACTAGCTTAAAATTTATACAATCTCATCCTTCCTGATACGCATTGATTCCATTCCATTGCTTTTCTGTGATTTATGTGAGCGTTAATACAAATCTTCCCCATACACTGTTAACGACGATGTTTAAATAAGTTTTGATATGTTTCATAAACAAAGTATTATAAACATAATGGTGTTGGCTAAATGGAATTTAAGTGAATTGGTAGTGAGATGGGTGAATAAGAGTATTAGTGGAGATGATATGGTAAATAGAATTAAATGTGGAATAAATGAAAGGTAAATGAGATGTGAATAAAATGGCAAGTGAATTGGGTGAGTGGAGTATAAGGATGGAATTCCATGTGGAGTGGAAGTGTAAGATGGGAAAATAAATGTAAGTGGATAGAAAAAATAAATATGAGAATGAGTAGGGAGGGTGAATAAATATATTTTATTTATTATTAATATATAAATTTATTTCTTTATAACATCAATAATATATAGTGTGAGGGTTGTTAGTGTCTATTATTCATGTCAGTCACCAGTGATCAAATGTGCTCTTACAAAGTTTTTTTTTTTTTTACTAGGGTCTCAGGTCAAATTTTTATGGTTTCAAATAACATTTCAATAAAAAAATTCACTAGTTAGGGAGGTTCAGTATTTAGTACTCCTTTCAGTTCCATGGTCAATCAACACCATCATGGTCAAGTCAAATTACTTTTGGAAGAATCCCATAATCATTATGGTCATAATTCATCTCATAAGTCGATGTTGGGTCACCACTAGGTCATAGGGTTAGTTTCCTGAAAATTGGTCATGTCACCATTAAAATCATTTTATAAAGGAGTAGTGAAAGTCAAGTTGTCAATCAAGGTTTTAAAGCATTTTTTTATCTTAATCATAATGTAATAGTTTCATTAAGTGATAAGGATGTAGTTTTGAAGATACAACAAATTAGATTGTGAAAAGTGTATGGTGGGTCCATTACACCATGCAAAGGAAAATCGATTTTTGCAAGCTATAAAGGAGAAAAATCATGTCCATTTGCTCATTCCACTTTCAAGACACATCCCTCTACCATGAAAACTCACTTACACTCCCCAAAGACAATTTCTTGCCATCCAAAAGTGGATTTCTTTTGCTATGTTGCGCTTTTGCCAGTAGTGTTGTGTTTTTCCAAAAGGAGCTCCAATCTTCGTTGTAGCAGGTTCCATCATAAAATTCAGGTTTTATCTAATCAAATTCAAATAATTGGCCTCAATTTCACCTTATTTGTGCTTCAGTTGTGCTTGGAAAACTCATTTCCCTCTCCTAGGGTTTTGAGTGCATTTTGCTTAGTTTCATGACATCCATCATGAATTGATCAACAAAACTCTTATTACTAATCCCATCCCTCAATTTCATCATTTTCCCACAAACCCTAGCCTAGACTACACTTTCCTAGGCTAGGAATGTGTTTTCCCTCTTTGAAGCCCTTCACCTCACTCAAATCTTCAAATTTCACCTTCCCCAACTCCCTAACATCCCTCACTATCTCCCCAAAGTTTCCCAATAATTTACAATCTCCCTAGCCCTTTCATCTCCCTCATTTTCCTCAAACTACCCAAATCCCCTTTTTTTCCCTATAACTAAAACCCTAATTCCTCTCCCATTGAGCTATGGTTTGCCATGGAGTTTGAATCATCTGAAAAAAAGAGGCCCAAAGGCGTTCATATCAGTAGTGTCTTCACCATTTCTCAAGAAATTATTCCAAGAGACAAATAATTTGCTGCATATATGGACAATTTTGCTTCAAAGCATGTTTCTAACCAAAAGGACATGAATTATATAGAACTGAAAGATGTTTTTTTCAATCATAGAAAAAGGAACATAAATCTCCATTTTTATGCACATGTGTTACAATTTGGGATAAATTCCCAAAATACAGTTTCCATAGAAGAGTTGTTGCACTTCTGGAGTAGTCTTGGGAGGTTGAATTTTTAGGTGTCTTGGAGTAGGTGTTTGCAATGTTTGATGACTCTATTGTGTAGCACACATCCATATATTTCCAACCATACCACTTTCATCCCACAACTCATCTGGGAAGGCCTCCAAATCACTCTCCAAAAGTTTCGCTGCATTTTTGCTGTGATCACCCTACACTTTTCCAAGTTTAAGTGACCAACTTCAAACTTTGATTATGAACAAATGGGAAATTATTTTTGAAAAATGGAAGAAAATTTCTTTCTAACAAATAAAAGAACAAAAACCTCTCTCATTTTTCCAAAAATCCTTATGGTTAGAGAGATATGGCTCCATCTTTGAGCCCTATTTTTGTAAAAAAACCATAATTTTTTTGCAATTTTGAGACAGTCAGAGGGTAAAAAACGCAGCGTGCCACACGCCGTGCTTTTGATGGGTAGCTCCAAATTATTTTTTGTTTGCATATTTAGATTCATCATGACTTATATATCACATTTAGCCCAAGGGAGCAGACTTTTAGCAGGTTTTGACAGGTGAAAATGTCCAAAAACCACCTAAAAAATCAGCTTTCTACCCTCCGGTTGAAGACCACGCTACGTTTTTTAGAGTACCTATGGAAGAATGCAGTTTTGAGGGGCTAGAGGTAACCTTTTTTAGCTCCTGAAGAGTCCATCATGTAGCATACACCCAAAAATTTCCAATGAGCCATCAAGATTAGAATTTGGACTTCAGGAACACCTTCAAAATCTAGTTCTCCAAGCTCGCTGCGTTTTCTCATGGCTCGCTGTGTTTTTGGCTGATTTCGCTGTGTTTTTTCCTGTGACAACTTTTCTTCAATTCTATTAGTTCGATTTTAATTTTTATGGTGTAATCAATTAACATTGATGTAATTATGATGTAATGATGGGTAAATAGTCTTGTTAAAGTTGTTTTGTGTAAAGTTAGGCTTCATTAATGAGAGTGGTTTGAGTCAAAGTATAATTGGAGGAGTTGTTTTAACCTGCCTAGGCATTAGGGTTTGGTTGGAACACCTCATGTAGTAGTTCCTAGACTCATGGATTCGACCCATGAGAGCAGGAAGGTTTTTTTTTGGTCTATATGTATCATTTCCTCAGTCATAGAACA
This sequence comes from Pinus taeda, assembly GCA_000404065.3. Lineage (NCBI taxonomy): Eukaryota > Viridiplantae > Streptophyta > Pinopsida > Pinales > Pinaceae > Pinus > Pinus taeda. Next base: position 39,457 of record APFE030315052.1, read on the forward strand.
TGTTGGACATCAGAGGAGAGAAGACTTGTAGCTTGTACTTGGACATTTTATTCAGAAAATCAAAGGAGCAGTTTACAACTATTATCTAGGAATTCATGTGCAGTGAGTTTGTGATGATGTATTTTCTTTGTTTTAGTTTTATTTGAATGATATACATCTCTTCTTTCATATAGTGTTTCTTCAATGATTTTCCTTAAATTTTATAAACATAATTCTTTGCATAAAGCTTTGTTTTTATGGGAATATCATTTTGTATAATTTTCCTTCCAATTTAATGAAATCATGTGCTCATGCTCATTAAGACCTTTTTCTTCTTCCAAACACTACACTACACTGAAAAACCCTATATCCATCACAAAATTATTGCTACCTTTCTCCTTTATATCTTTTCTATTGTAACCCTTTGATCCTTTGACCTAGTTATCTGGTTTTCATTCCTTGTCCAACATCAAATCTTAAAACATTCAAAACCCTACTTGAGCCTAACATATCTAGACTAAAATCCTTTCATGTTCCAGTAATCACTGGCTGTGAATTCATAGAGAGATCCCTCTCTGGTTTAGCAGGGCTAGCTGTTGAACCGTAAGTGGTTTGAGGTTACCTCCTTTGGTCTCCCTTCTCAGCCTTGGGATATTGTGGAGGATAAAATTTTGGCGTCGTTCATGGGGAAACGAGAGATCATATCTTCCCTGGGAACGAAGGACAGGGATCAGATCTGATTGTTGATGGTGGACAACGGTCAGACACAAGAAGATTGAAATCATTCACCTGGTGACTCCAAATCAGTTTCAAATTTAATTCAAAGATTCCACTGGAGGATGAACCTTACCAACAAAAACATGCAAGGACAATATGGGACGGAAGATCAGGTATTCAAATTGGACTTTCATCCAAGACTTCAAGTTCTTAATTGTAAATTATTTCTTTTCTTTCCCTGAGATTGTCAAGAGGATTTTCCAAAGTATATTGTATTTGAGAAAAGATCCTAGACCCACATTTGATTCCTTTCCTTTGAATATTGTGAATACAAATTTTGATCTTGATCAAGACCCTTCTTCTGAATCTTATGATGACCATCTTCAACTTGATGAGCCTCAAGAGATCAAGAATAATCCTATAGCTTCTGTACACACTCGTATACCATGCAAAATTCCAGATAGATACAAGCCACTCATCTTACCTCTTATACTCCATGATTTCCTTGAAAATTATTACAAATATCTTCCTAGGTTTGATGGAGAATATGGTAACATCACTACTGAATAATACATTCATAATTTTGAGAATTTTCTCAACCTTTTTGAGGTTGAAGAAGATGATGTCAATATCATGATTTTTGCTTTTCTTTGCAAGTTGAAGCCAAGAAATGGTTCAAAAACTTGCCAACTGAATGCATTTTCGATTTTCATTAGTTTGTGAAAGTCTTCCTTAATAGATGGGTCATCAAGAGAAATCATTTTTTGATTTTAGAAGAATATAATCATTTGGAAAGACAACCAACAGAAACGGTGCAACAATTTTCAGCTAGATTCAATCAAGTATACCATTCAATGCCCGCTGATATAAAACCGCCTCCTGATTTAGCTCTTTTACACTAACCAGATGTCTTTGATGTGGAAATGGCATTTCAATTGAGAGAAAGGGACACTACCACACTCAAAGAAATGTAGGACAATGCAATAGCCATGGAAGATAATCTTTTGGTCAAAAGGTCAAAGTTGAAAAAAGAAGCGAGGGAGAACATAAAGAAGGAATATCTAACATCTTCAAAAGTGAAGCTCGACATTTTGGTAAGCACAATGGAAGAAATGATGCAAAAGATCATCATGAGAGATGAACTTGTTGTTCAAAAACACCACGTCACACTTATTGTAGAAGAAGAAGACATTGCTGATCCTAACCATTCTGTTGCTAATCTCAGTGACCATAGATTAGAAAGTGATTGTTCCATGTATTCATTTATGGACAATCATGAAGATGGATCTGTATATCAACCTGTGGATGATCAATTTGCTGATCTAATGTGTATGTTTGATGGCATTCCTTATAATGATGAGTTACCCAAGTATGATCAGTATGATGATGATTATGTTGTTGAAATAGAGGTTGACTCTACAAGGCAATCAATGACATGTTTTTGGGAGGAAGAAGCTTCATTACAACCACTGAGATGTAGCACTCAACATATGCATATCAATCATGACAGCAATTAAGAGAATCCATAAAATTTCAAATCAGGTGAAAGGTCTTTGCCTTTATGTTTTACTTCATTTCAATTACTAAGAGAAAACTTCCGTAATATTAGAAATCAACATTATTTCAGTTTTGATGTTGAGCACGGAGACAACCATGAAATTCTTGACCAAGACTCCTTGCCTTTCTGTTCCTCTTCTTTCGAAATAATAAGAGAAAACTATAAGGTTACCAAGGAAGCAAATAAGCAAGTTAACAGTAATTGGACACCTTCTCCTGAAGTTGTTGAGAATTTTGTTTTTAATATAGAACCTTTTTGCAGTCCACAATCACCATTACCAAGCAACATTCAGTTTGAAAATGCAGCCGAAAGTGTGGAACATGAAGAGTTTATAGAAAATCATGTAGCCTCATTGAAACCAATGTATGACAAGTTGCAACAATCCTCTCAAGTTCTCCTTGATCCAGTAGATGATGTTGTGCATGATACATGTAGTCAAAGTCCTTCTCCATTAGTTAACTATGAGCTTCAAAACAAAGATGACACGAATTTAATCAGGCAACTAGCTTCATTTTCTTGTTTAGTAGGAGTCTCATTACAAAGTTCATCCAAAAAATTGCAGTCTACATTTGTTTCGCTTGAGAATGAAAAACTTCATTTTATAAAACAACCAATGTCTAAAAAGGAAGAAGATTCTTGTCTCGTTGTTGATCATCAAGAAAAGGTAGTCATTCACGAGTTTCAAGATCCCTTTGTCAAGTTTCTGCATTCATCAATGGAGATGAGTTTTATTATATTTATGGATCATGCACACATGTTCAGTGGACATTTGGAGTGGCCTAGTTTTGTTTTGTTTTTTTCTATTTTTGCTTGCCCAAGGAAAGTGTGAGTAGGACTCAAGTAAGTAGCCATTTGCTGGATTGGTTACACTGGAAGGATGATTTCACATAATTGTACATATGTCTTCAGCAGGTGGGGGGTTGTCATTGGGATTTGAAGCCCTCAAGTCTCGATGATATGATGCCATCTATAAGTTCATTTGGTAGTCAATTTCAGTTTGTGAGTCAGCTTTCAATATTGAGTTTAGTCTTTTAGAATTTTCAACTCCATGCCCAATGGAGAAGACTAATTGGTCTACGGTTTCCTTGACATCTCAAAAGGAGCTAGCATCCCCAGCTGGAGTCAATGTTAGTGCCTGTCAGTCATGCCAGTCACCGGTGATCAAATGTGCTCTTACAAAGTTTTTTTTTTTTACTAGGGTCTCAGGTCAACCTTTTATGGTTTCAAATAACTTTTCAATAAAAATTTGGTCACTGGTTAGGGAGGTTTAGTATTTACTACTCTTTTCATTTCCATGGTCAAGTCAAATTACTGTTGGAAGAATCCCATAGTCATTATGGTCATAATTCATCTCATAAGTTGATGTTGGGTCACCACTAGGTCATAGGGGTTAGTTTCCTGAAAATTGGTCATGTCACCATTAAAATAATTTTATAAAGGAGTAGTCAAAGTCAAGTTAATAAAGGTTTTAAAGCATGTTTTTTTCTTAATCATAATGTAATAGTTTCATAAAGTGATAAGGTTGTAGTTTTGAAGATACAACAAATCAGATTGTGAAAAGTGTATGGTGGGTCCACTACACCATGCAAAGGAAAATCAATTTTTACAAGCTATAAAGGAGAAAAACTCATGTCCATTTCTCATTTTCACTTTCAAGAGACATCCCTCTACCAAGAAAACTCACTCACAATCACCAAAGACCATTTCTTGCCATCCAAAAGTGGATTTCTTTTGCTGCGTTGCGCTGTACTTTTTCCAGAAGTGTTGTGTTTTTCCAAAAGGAGCTCCAATATTTGTTGTAGTAGGTTCCATCATAAAATTCAGGTTTTATATCATCAAATTCAAATAAGTGGCCTCAATTTCACCTTGTTTGGGCTTCAGTTGTGCTTGGAAAACTCATTTCATTGTCTTAGGGTTTTGAGTGCATTTTGCTTAGTTTCATGACATCCATGATTAATTGATAAAAAAACTCTTATTATTAAGCTCATAAACATATCTTTGTCCTTATTATACATTCCTAAACACTTCCCATCAATCCCATCCCTCAATTTCATCATTTTCCCACAAACCCTAGCCTAGACTACAGTTTCCTATGTTAGGACCGTGCTTTCCCTGTTTGAAGCCCTTCACCTCACTCAAATCTTGAAATTTCACTTTCCCCAACTCTAAAATCCCTCACTATCTCCCCAAATTTTCCCATGAATTTACAAGCTCCCTATCCCTTTCATCTCCCTCGATTTCCTCAAACTACCCAAATCCCATGTTTTTCCCTATAACTAAAACCCTAATTCCTCTCCCATTGAGCTAGGGTTTTCCATGGAGTCTGAATCATATGAAAAAAATAGGCCCAAATTAGTTCATATTAGTAGATATGAGCCAAATTCAACACAAGAGATAGTGTCTTCACCATTTCTCAAGAAATCATTCCAAGAGACAAATCATTTGCTGCACATAGGGAGAGTTTTTCTTCAAAGTATGTTTCTGACAAAATGGACATGAATTTTACAAACGTGAAAGAGGTTTTTGTCAATAATATACCAAGGAAAAAAAACCTGCTTTAGTTTATACACAAATGTTATGATTTGGGATAAATTCCCAAAATACAGTTGCCACAAGAGAGTTGTTGCACTTCTGGAGTAGCATTGGGAGATTAAATTTTTAGGTGTCTTGGAGCAAGTGTTTGCAGTGATTGATGACTATATTGTGTAGAATACATCCCTAGGTTTCCACTCATACCACGTGAATCCAAACTCCTATGGAAATGCCTCCAAATCACTCTCCAAACTTTTCGCTGCATTTTTGCTGTGAGAACAATGCGCTTTTCTGAGTTTAAGTGACCAACTTCAAAATATTATTATGAACAAATGGGAGACTATTTTTAAAAGTTGTAGGAGGTTTATATTTATAACATATCATAGAACAAACAAATCTCTCCTTTTTCTAAAAATCATTATGTTTAGAGATATACGACTTCATATTTGAGCCCCAGTTTTGTAAAAAAACCAGATTTTTTTGGTAATTTTGAGACAGTCAAAGGGTAAAAAATGCAGCGTGCCCCACACTGCGCTTTTGATGGGGAGATCCAAATGATGGTTTGCTTGCATATTTATATTTATCATGACTTATATATCACATTTAGCCTAAGGGAGAATACTTTTAGCAGGTTTTGACAAGGGAAAATGGCAAAAAACCAACTAAAAATCACCTTTCTTCCCTCCTGTTGAAGACCACGTTGTGTTTTTGAGAGTACCTATGGGAGAATGAAATTTTGAGGGGCTAGAAGTAACCTTTTTCAACTCTTGAAGAGTCTATCATGTATAAGACATCCACAACTTTCCAATGAGCCATCAAGTTTAGAATTTGAACTTCACGAAGGCCTTCAAAAACCAGTTCTCCAGGCTCATTGCCTTGGTGAAGTAAAATTCTAAGTGCGGACACAAAAGATTCCTCTAAGCCTGAGAGCCAGTCTAGAAACAAACAAGACATTCTATGGAATATTTCCTTAGGTTAGAACCAATTAAGAAGGCCTACCTCTTAGTACGCTTATCCTGTTTGGTGATGGCCTTGCTTCCTCGCTCCAGCTATCTCCCGTTTCCTTCTTCGAGCACCTGAAACATGTAAACAATAGGAAACAACAAATGTGATAATAAATAAATTGTATTCAACCTACTTAACGAGTCAAGAAACATTAATCCATAACATGTGAGATGACATATTATGTAGGAAATCAATCGATAGTTTCAAATATATTAAATCAAGAAGAGATTACAACAGTTGTCTTGACGTTGTTTTTATCCTCCGACAAATATGGTTTCCCACACACTTCCATTAAAATTCCATGATGGGCTCAATAATGATAGTGTTAAGGCTCTTCCCTTTAGTGTTCACAATAAACCAAATTCACACTTCTCCCTCACACACAACTATAGAGCTACAACTATGAATAACTCGTTGATTACTCCACAATCAAAACTTTAACTAGAGCCTAATTAGAACTAGCTTGTGCTTTGGAAAAAGGGAGGTATATATAGCATGGATGGAAGGGAGATGGTTCCTCTTATCATGGGAGAAGGTCTTATCACTTGAGGTAGTTCCATCCTAATATAGGAAAGGAGCCAAAACTGATCTCCTCAACTCTATCTGGCCTAACTATTTACCAAACTTCTATTATGAATGTTCTAGAGGTGGAAGCTTTGGCTCCTTATTTAAAAAAATTTCCAAAAGAGGATCCACACGACTGGAACAAGGCTCAGTCGCTCTATTCAGCACTAGGGACAGTTATAATCCTTGCATATTGGCGCGATGAAGACATGGGTCATTAGCATCAGTCTTGTAAACTGGGAAAAACAAAAGTTATATATGATATCTATATTATATATTATTTTATATATTATATTATATTGGTATATTATATATATATATTATATATATAATATATAATATATATATATTTTTAACATGGTCAATTACTTTTGCATTATAAAATGAATAACAGAAGGATTAAGTCCTGTTACATTCTGGAAGCAATTGGTCTTTTCTAGAGGTACAAAATGGGAGCGCAGTCCCTACCTCAGATTGTGAGACCTTGTTTCTAAGGTACTGAAAATTTAAAAAATAATATTGTCTAACAAACTGCCCAAGCAGCAAACAAAATTTACATAGCATTGATGGATGGATGCGTGACGTTCACTAAAATTGGTTCATGGACTCCTCTGGTTGTTGTCCCTTTTTCTTGCTATATCTGGATGAAGTTTCTCCTTGCTGGCTTTGATTCAACAAGTTGATGTAGTCTACTGCATCCTCCAGATGCTTGCATTTGTCCTTCAGCTCTTCAATCTCTGCTTTTTGCTTCTCAATCTCAATTTGTTTATAGTTGTTCATGCTCTTCATCTCTGACCGAAGATCTTTGAGAGTTTGTATAAATTGACTTGTCATGAATCTGTTAGCACGTCACATTGCACAACTCTCGTTCTTTTCCACTTTTTCTAAGGGTTTGCAAGACATATTTGTTGGACTATCCACTATATTACTCTTTGGACCTCTATTCTTTGACTGAGAGCTTTTGTGCTTTTTGTTTTGGTAGCCTTCTAGTTGTTTTCTTTGATCTCTCTTCTTAACTGTTGTAGTGTTTCTGTTAGGATACCAGTGAAGTTGCTTCCTCTTGCTGATGCTGAGAAATTTGGATTTGCTTCTGAGTAATGGGAAAATGTAGAGAAGTAGACTCAAGGCTTAAATACTGAATTCTATATGTAAATGAATTGCTGAGGGGGCCGGCAAAGTCCGGGCGAACCAACAAGAAATTCAGAGATGTGGTTTCTCCAATTTTTTGCAAATGACCAAGAGCGCAGCTATGAAGGTTGGGTAATGTTGGAATTTGAACAATGAGTTCACACTGATAGTGGGGAAAATGGGCAGGAGTTATATTTGGATGGGACTGACTCCTATCAGGATGGGATAGAATAGGGGGTTGCGAAGAAAGAATTCTAAGAGGAGAGGAATGTGATGGGGTATGGCTTTCTGTATTGGTAGCAATGGGATAAAGAAACAAAACCTCTATTAACAGGGGCCTATAGACTCTTAACACAATGAATACCCTGCAATTAATATCTACATGCAAAGCAGAGAAATTTCTACAAAGATTATTTCCTCTGTTAATTTATTCAATTCGCTTACCTCTGTTTAGGTCCTATGTAGTGAGACTGGTCCTCGGAGTGCTGACCACTCTTGGCACACCTCCCTCTCGATCCTTTAATTCAAAGAACTCCTTTTTACTAGCTATCTGTTGCTCATTAGCGCATGTTTCCTAGTATTTTCTCTGATATTGGTAGCTCTTATGCTTATGGCTCCTTTTATAGTCGTGACTGAGTATGTTGGGCTCGTGACTCTACTTAGCCTTCATGAGATTATCCACCAAACTACTGTGCTTGCCCGAATCCCTATTCAGATCAGTGTGATCACTGCATTGACTGATATGAGCTTTAACTACTGCGTTCTTCTCATGGGGACGATTTCTGATCTGGTACCATTCACGACACGACCTTTTTTTCATTATGAAGATTTTCTTCATTGCACGAGAAGGATTGATTGTGATTTTGCTTCCTGTTATGTGCAGGTGTATCTGCTGCTGCATGATCCTATTATGATTTCTTGCTTCTGTTGATTTGATGTGATAAGCTTTACTTTAATCCTCAGACCACTCCTCTTTTGGGGATGAGTTATGGGATAGCTTCTTCATAGATATTTTGGTTTTCTTTCACCATTCCAGCTCATCGATCCACTGTCTTGTTGGCTAGTGAGTCAGCCTCCTTATTTTGTGTTCTAAGGACATGTTTAAAAATAACTTTTCCCATATTTTTTGTGTTGTCCAGAATTTGTTGTCTTATTTTATTTAAGGCTGTGTTTTTGAATTCTTTCCCTGCTTCCATTGCTACTATAATAATTGCCGAGTCACCAATGATTATAGAGTCTTTTATTTGATTTTTTTTTAGGATCTTGGTGCCTATTAACAAACTGTATGCCTTTGCCTTGTTATTTTTCATTATTCCTAGACCCCATTCATATGTTGTTATTGTCTCGCCTTTCGAATCTAGGCTTAATCCGCCAGCCCCTACTCTTCCTGGATTATTCTTTGAAGCTCCATCAAAGAATAGAATGTGTTTTCTTTGTTCTTTAATACATTCCTCCATTTGCATGTCGTTCCATTGAAGCTTCCATTCTCTGATTTTTCCTCCTCCCTTATTTAGATTTTGGCGCCTCAATGAACCTTTAATGCGAACTTTGCTATACCAATCCTTTTCTTCTCGTTGCAGTCTATTTTGATCTAAACTTGTTGCTCCATTTACACTTATCATTTCTAAAACTTGTCCCCAAGTCTTTGCTATAATGGTCCCTATGCTCGGCTTTTGACCTTTGAAGATACACTTATCCCTGGCTAACCAAAGATGCCAACAAAGAGTATAGGGTAGGCATTTCCAAATACGACTTATGACTGTCTTTGCATAAGGGTAGCTTTGAACCCAATTTTTGTTTAGAGTTGTCAGCTACTCTATTGTGTCTATGTTCAATTCTAAAGGACTGATAATTTGCTTCCAACATTCGCTAGCCATAATGCAGTTCAAGAATAAGTGTTGGATGCTTTCATATTCCCTTTGACACATAACACATATGGAGGGGCCTTGAAAACCTTTTTTCTTTAAATTTTATGCCGTAAGAATCTTGCCTTTCAGTAATGTCCATGCAAATTTTTTTTATTTTGGGTAGGCATTCATTCTTCCATACTGTTGTCCATAAGTTCCAATTGTCATAATTGTTATAATTTTGTAGGAAGTTGTAACCTGATTTTACTGTAAATTTTCCTCCATTTGGATTCCAAATGTAATTATCTTAACACTCTTTTTTTATAGGAGCCGCTCCTTCTAATAGGAGCTTTAAATCTTCCCACTGACTTTTCAGCCTATTTGGGAGTGTCGGCACTCTCCAAGCTGTCTAGCTATTTTGATCCCATTCAGATATGGAATATAAAGAAGTTATACCTTTCTCCTCCATCCATTCTTTCAAGCCTCTTAAATTTTGTTGTTGGTTCAAAGGGGAAGCTCCCACGATTTTTTCATCCCAAATAGAGATAGATTTCCCATTCCCCAGATTCTTGGAAATTTGGTTTCTGATTTGTGGGATAATTTTTTTGATAAGTTTTCAAACTTGAGTACAAGGCCGGTCTGGAATTATTTCGGTGAGCATCTTTAACCAATGATAGTTTAGATATTTCCTTGATAGTGCTTTGCCCCACCATTATTCCTTCCCATTTAACATTCTCCAAACTAAATTGATCCCAAGTGCATTGTTTATCAATCTCGGTATTTGATTGAAATACCTCTTTTTTCAAATGGGAGAGTTACTTGTTCCCATTGGACAAGGTTGAGTTTTTTGGTTTTTTGTTTTCCTCCTTCCCATAGAAAGCTTCTAGTAATTAATTCCATTTGTTTGTGTGCACTTGCCGGTGCCATAATTATGGCATACTGATATATTGGCAATGCTGAGAGGAGGGCTTTGATTAAAATTGATCTACCTGCTAGATTTGGCCACGTCATTCCCCAACTTTGAATTTCCCCCCTCATTTTTTTTTATTTGTTTATTCCATACTTTTGCCTTGACCACTTATTTTGCCAATGGTAATCCAAGATATGTAAAATGGCTCCATTTTAATTTAACCGGTATTTCCATTATTTGTGAGATCTTCTGCATTATATTGATTGAGACGTTCCTGCTGTAAATTCTACATTTCTTATTGTTTAAGAGTCTTCCTGAAACATCAAGGAAGTCATCTAAAACTTTTTTAAACCGTCTGGCTATAATGCTAGAGGCTCCCCCAATGAGAAGAGTGTCATCTGCTAAGAGAGAGTGGTTAATTTCTTTGACCCCTCTAGCGATTCTAATACCTGTAATTTTTCTTTTTTCCCTTTGATTTTCTAGTTGTATACTCAACGTTTCAGCCATTATAATGTAGAGGAAAGGTGAAAGTGGGCGCCCTTGTATCAGACCTCTTGTGCTTCATAAATAACTACTTGGCCTCCCATTGATCAATGGCACGATCCGGGGGTGGTGATGCATGCCATAACAATATCTATGAATTTGGAAGAAATGCCAAACTTTTGAAGAACAACCACAAGAAATTTATGATTAACTCTGTCGAAAGCATTGGCCATATCCAACTTTATGACCATACCATTTTCCCTACTTTGTATACTACTATGAATGGCCTCTTGCACTATAATTACATTGTCTGTAATTTGTCTTTTTGGAATAAAGCCACCTTGATTTTCTGAGATGATGCAAGGTATTGTTCTTTTTAATCTATTTGCCAAGATTTTCATGGTTATTTTGTATGAGGAGTTGCACAAAGAGATTGGCTTGTATCGATCGAAGGAAATATGATTTGATACTTTAGGAATAAGAGCTAAGAGTGAAGCTTTGGTATTTTCTCCCACTTTATTTTTTTTTTAAATACTTTTGATCATTCTCACCAAATCTTTCTTGATTGTTATCCAATGGTTCTTGTAGAAGGAAATTGTGAATCCGTCTGGACCTGGTGCTTTTTCTAGATGCATACTCCAAATTGCCTCTCTTATTTCCTCCTCTATGACCTCTTTCTCTAAATCTCTGTTTTGTTGTTTGCTGACTTTATTGCTAGTTTGTCGACGAAATTCTTTGCTGTCCACTTGCTGGTCCCCTACGGAGAGGAGGTTTTTATAGTAGTTATGTGTTGCCTTTTTAATTTCTTCCATTCCTCTTATTTCTTGCCCTTCTACTTGTATTTTGTTGATTTGATTGCCTTCTCTTCTTATCTTTAAATTTTTATGGAAAAAAACGGTGTTTTTATCCCCCGCTTTTAGCCATAACATCTTGACTTTTGCCTGCTTTCCTCTTCCTCTTGCCTGTTTTGCTTGTACAAGTCCAAGAAAAATTATTTTTCATGTGCATACTCTAGCTCGCTATATTTCTTATTTTCTTTTTCCTTGCTCATGTTTTCAAGTTTCTTTTGCAATTCTATTTTTTTTCTTTGAGGGCATTTTTCTTGCCCATGCTTTTAGAAGAAGTCTTAAATTTTTCAGCTTAGTTTCCCATACATAATGAGGAGAGACTATTACAGTGTTTTTCCATATTTCTCTTATTAGCTTGCTGAAGTCTTCCTTGCTATCCCACATTTTGTTGTATTTGAAAGGAATCAGTCCTTGATTTTCCACCCTATCCAAGATTAGAACCACTGGCTTATGATCGGAAGATGAACCATGCACAATTTTTCTTTTAACTATGGAATATGTTGCTGCTATATTTTCTTGAATTAATATTCTATCTAATCTTTCCTTTATGTTGTGTGCTCCCGTTATTTTTTTGCTCCAGGTATATTTTCCATTACTTGCAGGAATATCAAGTAATTTGTGCTCTTTTATGAGTTTTTCCAGCATTGCTCTTGAGGGTTCACTAAAATAATTTCCTCCCAGCTTCTCATCTATATTTCTAATCAGATTTAGATCTCCTCCTATAGTTAGTTTACCTCTTTTCCCTTCTTGTACTTCTTCTTTCACTGATTTCTAGCATTGAGCTTTATCTCTATAGTGGTTTAGGAAGTAAATATTTATGAAGCTAAACTCTTCAGTTGTACTCTTATTTTTTAGATTTGTTCTTACACAATAATTATTGAGGTTTTGTTTGACAAGTTCCCATTTCCATTTGTTCCACAATGTACATATACTGTCTGAGGCTCCATTAGAGTCTATGGTTGTTCCTTCAAAAAAAATTTGTGTTTTGATCATTTTTGAACTTCTAGCTTGCGAACTTTGGTCTCTTGGATAATAAGAATGTTTGGTTGTTATTTTTGTATTATGTCACGAACTACATTGATTTTAAAACTAGATCCAAGACCCTTGCTATTCCAAGAGACCGTAATCATTATTTACTGGATTTGTGGTGAGTCCCTCCCTTCTCCTTATGCTGATGTTTTTCCTCCACTTCCCATCTGTTTACCAAGAAATGAATCCATTGGTTGTTGAGTGCCTATGGCCATTTCTTTTGCTGCTACCTCATCCCTTATTTATTTTTTTGGATTTCCTTCCTACTTTTTTTGGCTGATCCCATGCTTGGTTGTTTTCTTTTTCTTTGTTTCTTGTTTATATTCAGTCGACTATGGGTGGAGGGGGGGATGGACTCTGAGTGGGAGATGGAATAATGGCTAAAATAGTAACTTGCGAAGGAGAGCGAGGGGATGACAAGTCTCCTCCTAGGAGTTCGAATGGGTTTGAGGAAGGATTTACTGGAGGGGTCATTTTTATTAGAGGAATAGAGGCTGTAGCATTGTTTTCATGAGGCTGAGAGTAGTTTTGTGCAGCTTGTTTATTATGGGGTTTCTTTCTTTTCACTTGTTCCCATGTATCTGCTTGAGCTTCAACATTCTATGCATTCTCAACCTCTTTAATTTTACTACACTTATTTGCAAAATGATCGTATTCATGGCATACTTTGCATTTGAATGGAATTTGTTCGTAGTCCAACTGCTAAATGTGTGTCCATTGGTCCACTTTGATTTTTATTGCCTTTTCCTAGGTCTACTTCCACGGAAATTCTAGCACAGGCATGCATATTTTCTTTAGGATCACATTTGTCTATGTATTTGCCTACTGCATTTTTGATAGCTTTCACCGAATCATCGCCCCAACAGTGAAGGGGGAGATGAGGCAACCTAACCTAGACTGCAATCGCACTTGGAATATCCATCTTTGGATCAAAGTCTGGTGACCATCTATTCATATAAAGGCCTCTTGAGTCCATAAAATAGGGCCCATTTCTTAATATTATGTCCCTACCTTCCCTAGTTTCGAATAAGAAGGTAAAATATCCCCTTCCACAGAAACATATGGCTATTTTTCCTTGTATATTTTCACTCCAGTTTCTTTCTGCCCATTTCTAGACTGCTCTGTGGGAAGGCCACGACCCTATAAATTGTCCCACCAAGCCATGTTATGCTAATGAGATAGCTGCTTTTCTGGGAAGTGTTGGAGGTAATGAGATCTCTGGTATGTCTGCTAGCTTCTTCACAAATTTACTGATAGATGGCCTGGCTTTTGGAGCTCCATTTTTTGCTATTAGAATTGTAAATGCTACTTCATGATCATCAGTCCCTTTATGGGAGGAAGAATCTCCCCCCCACTGAAAGAGGCATGATATGGAAGAACTTTGCAGCAGGAGGCTGCCAAGATGAAAGTGGAAGGCAGAAAGTTGCATAGGCATGAGGCCCGCATCGGCTCAAAGAGGCGAAACCGAGCACGGAGAAGCTTGGTAACAGGAGGCTGCCAAGTGGAGGAGCTACAAGAGGCAACGATGGTAGCTAGGTCAAGCTTGTAGCACACACGGGAGCCCAGATTTGTAAATCATAATATGTTAAAAACTTAGGAAAATTTGAAAAATAGAAGATTTTTTGCAAATGATGCAAAAGGGAATTGTTTTGCTCATGAAGAGGGACACAATGGGAGTTTCTTCATGAAGGGAAAGCATGTAGGGTTCACTGTAGAGGTCCTCCAAGATCATGAGATAGGGAGTACAGGGACAGTGATAAAATGTTGTGTAACAGATGCCCCCTAAAGCATGAAGGCCGAACTAGAGTGGGGGGTGAAATTCTTTATGAATCAGTGTGGGGAATCAGAGTCTGTCTTAAGAAAACCTGCAAGAAAGTACAAATACATATACATAACTGAAAACTATGTCAAATGATACATGAATTGTGGTATGGATGCAACCATCCAAAGAATGATCATGTAAATGGATCAGGGCATGGGCATAGCCATCCGATAAAGAGGATCATATCAAAATCAACGTATTGTTGCAGCCATCCAATATTGTGAAGGATCACATATGACAACTCATGGTATGGTCGTAGCCACCCATCTGAAAGAGACATGCATATCAGCATAATCATGTCACACTTCCTTGCAACCTAGACTTGTGTAAGTTGAGCCGAGGGTCTTGCGCTCCAACAAAACCCAATCAAAGTACAAATTCTAACATGTGAATAGATGTGTTGACATTGAACATGCTAGAAAATTGCTTGATTACCAGCTGATGATGTAAAATTGTTAACAAGCACGAGATAAACCACCAATAATGACAGTGGTCCTCAATGTACTATCAGCACAATTCACGAAATGTGAATAAAGGAACTGAAGTCGAACACTCGTGAAATCACCCGATTGAAATCCAATGATGTGAACTTGTTGTCGAGTGCAAAGAAATTGCCATTAGGGCATGCAAGCTCTAAGGTACTGGAAGGGAGTCTCTTTGTCAAACTCTTGGATAATGAGTTGAAGTCGACAGGAAGTGACCGTGTCGAAGGAGGGCCATAATGTATCCCACATCATCAACACAATACAAAGGGATGCAAAATGATTTTGGATGATACAGAGAATCAAGGGTAAGTGTAATTGTAGAAGGACAACTCTTGAACATATCAACAACACGATTGGAAGTTTGGTAGCTTTTGGATCCATAGGATGAATGGTCATGATGACGTGGCAAAGATAAAATGGAAGACAAAAATAAATGGCCCAACCCAAGGAGGTCAAAGATGAAGTGGGGATATCCCAACCTGGCACAAAGCAAAAGGTGTCATGTTCAAGAGTGAGCTGCCAACACGACAGATCGAATTTCCAAATTTCCACCCACCATTTCTAGCAGGTACCCCAATTACTTTTTAATCGCAAGCTTGAAGGGGATAGCATATGCTTGCACTGTAAGTCCATCTTTTGGATGAATTCGGTCTAGTAAGTTTAATGAGCCCTAGGAAAGAGAAGCTGATGTTCTTCATGGTGATGAATCCAATGTCGTTGTATGTTTTAACGAGTCTGACAAAGGTGTAACTCGGTATCTTTTTCATGTTTAGGGAGTTTGAAAAATACACGGAAAATAAAACTCCACATGGTCCCTTTTCATACATTTGTGTCTCTTGAGACCGAAAAGGTAGAAAACGATACTTGAGAGAACTGATTACCATTTTAGTCAAGGAGTACCTTTTTCGTAAATAGTGCATCACAACCCGAAAAAGGGGTAAACGTATACTGGGCACACGACATTTCACATTCGTTAACGAGTTCAAAACGACAAGAACTCAGCAATATTTTCATGTTTAAAAGGTCATAAAAGAGCTTGAAAGCGGACCCCCCATTTTATTCTATTTTACGAGTCAAAAGGGAAAAATACTCGGCAATCTTTTCATTTGAGTTTTACGAGTTGAGAAACTTAGAGCTGAAATGTGACCCTGTACCATCATCGAACGTCCATCACTTATCACTGCACAAAAGGTAAAATGCATTATTCAATTCTTGAGGCAAAATATGTCAAAAACACTTAAAAACCCTAATATTTCATGAAAAATTGGATAAATGGAGGGAAAAGTAAATATTTTTTACCATTTACCATTTTACCTTTGTGTGAAAAAAAAATTACCCACTTTTTCCCTAATTTTTCCCGAGCAGATTGTGAGAGATCCGGGATTTCATTCGTCGAGCCATTAGTTGCAGGTAAGAGCCAAGTCCTTAAGCTCCATTTCCATACTATTTATTCCTGATTTTATCCATTTTTTGGATTTTTGAGGGAGGCTTTGGCAACAAAAAAATCGCCCTTGGTCGGCACGATTTCCGGGCACAAAATTGCGCCAGCCGGGGGTTGCTAAAACTACCAAATGTGCCACCAGTGCAACTGTTTCTAAAACAGGCGCCTCGATGCCATGAACAAAAAAAAATCAAATTTTCTCTTAAATCCATTGTTTGAATCCAATTTCAGTTGCCAAAAATGATTATTGACTTTAATACATGGCTTTTGCAGGAAAGAATCATCGAAAATGGTGGATTGGAAAGAACATGAGCACGAAGATGTGGACGCCCAAGCAATGGCTAATCTGAATTGCTTAGATGCCTTGAGGAACTGTGGGCTCCTCAAGTACTTTCTCACACTAGGGATGCAGGCTCAACCTGAGCTACTTCGGTACCTAATTAGTCTGTGGGACATAAATCGAGAAATTTTTATCATTGGTGACCAAGAGCTGGAGTTGGAAACTTCAGACAGCTAAATATTTCATCCCAAGACTGTCCCGGAGATGGGAACTAGTCAACCTATATGGGTCACGGTAACACTAAGAGTGCTATTGTTGACCATCAACAGAGTGGCTAGGTCCTAAGCAGAGCATGAAACCAAAAAATCAAAGTTTTTGTATGCTAGTGAATGTACAACATCGATGATCTTCAATTGGACGGAAGGAATGAAGATCAACATGAAACACCAGCTATCAAAAGCTAAGGTGGGGAATCTAAACTGCTACCATCCATTTACCACGATGGACCCATCCATTCCAACCAACTGTCATAGCCTTACTTTCCGCTATGCTTACTCATGCATCGAGCTTCATCTGAATCTTACATTACCTTTCGGGTACCACATAGCTCTCTCTAAGCTCCATCAACTTTCCTCTTTCCCAACCAATTCCCAATACTCAAAACAATAAAAGAGAAGACAAGGAAAAACCAAGAAGAATACCACGAAAACCCATAACAATATCACACTACAACAAAGTGGCAATGCCTTGCACCAGACATAAACAAAACCACAAATCAAGCTCAAAAGACCAAAAGCACAAGACTGACACCAAACACCATGACTCGATCCCCATGGTTCCCAGGGTAACTCAACTAGAGCCTTCTTCAAGTTTTCATGGCAGTCTCTTGTCATGCAATCCCCTGCATCATACTGCCATAAACACATAATTTTCATTGCATAAATAAAAATACACCAATTACCTTATCTTGTTGTGCCAAGCACACTGCTTACAACTGAACACATCCATGCCATCTCTCAAGGGACTCCAATCCTTTAATAGATCCACTTGTAACTAAAGACTAGCTAGTATACCTGTCAAGTACATGTTAATGAATATAGCATGTATCCACATAATGTCAGACTAGATTAAGGTTAAGAAGACTTCTTGTATCCAAAGCACTCATTCATTTGGAATTAGAGTTTCCAAACATAGCCAAAGGAATTATTGCCCAATTCCTTTCCTTTACCATTTTTATTGTGTTTCAATTGAGGCTTACTATGCATTGTCACATCACCCAACTGTTAGTTATGTAAACACATCGATTATTACTTTGTCATACTAATTCCAAGCATGTTACCTTGCATCTACTCACACATGTCAACCACATGTTCCAAATATCAAGGCAATCATATCTATCAATTTGAAATCAACTGTTACCAAGACTAACGATCATGTCATAATCCATAGTCAGCTCATGGTCATTAGACATAATGCTACAACTATCACCTACTACACTTGAAGTTTATATCAACTGCCTCAACATATATGTATTAGAACACATAATCATATTATGCAATTCATCAAACATTCAACCAACTTGCAGCATACCATGTTAAAAAAATCAGCTAGACACCAAACACTCAAACACCAAATAGATGTCATAATCAAACAACCAAGCACCAAATGTACGACATAAGAAAACTCATACCTTAATGTATATCAGGGGAGGCTATCTTGTCTACACAATAAAACGAGGTTAGCATGATACAATTTCACAACGTATCAACTCAAACATAAATCATGATATCCCTAACTGTAACTAGCTAACATGTTCATGTCATAAGCTCATAAGCATTTGTCGTTCATGCATAACAATCACATGTGTATGATAAATCTATATTAGTATGACACCATATCACAAATACGTCGTCTCATACCTGAATATTGCAACCATAACCATCTGCATAGGCCAAACCAGGTTAGCACAATACATATAACATCAAGATCTTCAATTCAATGAACATAACCATCACACATATGACCATCCAAATTACAAAATCAAGATCTCAATGAAATAACTCTAATCATCAAGTTAATAGCACATAATGACAATAAGCTATATATCATGCTCAACAACAACATATAACCTAATCATCAATTTATCTAACATAAACAACAAAAGAAATGCATACATCCACAAGCTATTATCATTCTTGACTATCCGAACCATGTGCATATAACTACACTAATTGTTGAAAAATGTGCAACAAGAAATGTTAAATTGAGAATGTGCTAAAAATAGACCTGCTAAAAATAGCATGTCTAAAAATAGCAGTTTGGCCAGTGAGGTCATTGGCCACATTGGGTGAGAGGTGAAACTGCTAAAAATAGAAAGTTCTAAAAATA
>APFE030315052.1:58492-102043 GCA_000404065.3 Pinus taeda
ACAGTGGAGCTTCTTTCCACATGACTGGTGATAAAAGTTTGTTCAGTACTTTGGAGGAGAAAGATCTCCAGATACTCATAGGGATGGGTAATGATGAGAAGTATAGTGTCTTAGGTGTAGGCACGATTATTTTTCAGAGGGAGCATGGAGCTTGCCTTACCTTGACCGATGTCAAGTATGTACCAGGACTGAAGAGAAAATTGGTGTCGATCGCGATGCTGCAAGACAGAGGCTATGATGTAGTCTTCAGAGAGGGAAAGGTTTTCCTTAGACACATCATCACTAGACAAGTGAAGCAGATTGGTTCACGGGTCAAGAACTTGTATGCTCTTGAGGTTCAAGATGCATGTAAAGCCTTGAGTAGCAAGGCAACTGATGGAGACTTGGTAGTTGAGAGGGAGGGTATATTACCTCTCAACATGTAGAGCCATAAGAAGTCTCAGGCAATTGTGGAGGAGCCACGATTGGTGCAGCAGCTTCAAGAGGTTGTGGAGCAGCCACAACAGGGGAAGCTGAGTGGAGATCGAGTAGAGACATCTAACTCATGCAGAGACCTCCAGTAGGGGGATCTTCGAGCCAGGTGTGCTGAGGGATCACATGCAACCATACTTCCAGGTAGGAGGTGGGGCGATATAGAGTGATCGTCCCGAGCAGGAGGGGTAGGATCCTTGAAGTACCCAACCTCTTGGATGAGACCTTGCTACAGGAGCCCCAATGTGGAGTAGAAGGAACTGATTGACTGGGTAGAGACAGATGCGGATGGAGCGGCAAAGAGAGCAACAGTGCAGGGAATCCCATGACAACACTTAGCTAGCAGGCTACAACAATGCGAGAGGCACAAGTGTTTTGCACAATGCTAGGTGGCACAAAGAGGTGTGCAATGGTGTGATATGCATGGAGATGTTGCATTAGCGCAGATGTCAGAGAGGGAGCACTTGTCAACAATAGGTAGAGCTTCAGCATCAGAGTATGTTCTTAGCCCAATAGAGTGGTCAATTGGGAGTGTTTTTGTTCCAAGTGTTGTTGGAGCAAGTGGACAGGGTAAATGTGTTGCATGCGGAACATTCTAGAGTTGTAGGATCGGGTTCGAGAGAAAGCCTTTCTTGTTGAGAGGGAGTGTTGAAAAATGTGCAACAAGAAATGTTAAATTTAGAATGTACTAAAAATAAACTTGCTAAAAATAGCATGTCTAAAAATAGCAGTTTGGCCAATGAGGTCATTGGCCACATTAAGTGAGGTGAAATTGCTAAAAATAGAAAGATCTAAAAATAGCATTTCTGGGTCCCTTCCTATTTATAGCAGTCCCTAGTCTATCTATAGGAAGTAAAATTAATTTTGGTCTTAACAGTAATTGGAAATATTAATTAATTAATTCAGTTGAGTTAATTAGTTAAGGAAATTCAAATTTGAAGTATTTGTGAGCATGCACATGAGTTGTCCCACTGATTGAGGAATTTATCCTTAATTTCCTCCACTGATTGAGGGAATAAGTATGAGTTCTATAATGAGAGAATCAATTGACTTAGTTCTAACTAGTCAATTCCAGTTAGATTATTTTAACAAGTTGTTAAAATAATAAAATATAGTTTGTTAATGCTTGCATGCATGTGACAACTATTATTTTAGATAACTGAGAATTCACTCATGGATAACTGTTGCATGTCGGGTCTATCAAAGACCCAGTTGAGATCAAATGTGGGACAGTGTACTATCAGATGCTTGATATTTCTATTAAGTATTCCTTGCATGGAGATGGATCTATTATAGGAGATTGGAGGACTTGTGGCCTATATATTGAGGCCTAGGTAGTCCATGATTTGATTGAAGATCATCAGGGTCTTCTGATTACAGAGAGAGCAGGATAGCTATTGTGCTGATTCTTTTTGTGTGTTGTTGAGGATCTACACTTGATTGATAATACATGGTTGGGGTTTTATGCTGGTGCTTTCCCCTGGATATATCTTGTGTTATGTGTGATTATTTCTCTTGATCAGTTATGCATGTTTCTACTTGATGTTTCTCATGAATTTGATTATGCTTTCGCTTAGTGTTTTGTAGAAGTAGAACAAGTATTATGCTTAGGACATTGCATATATTGGTTTGTTCTACAAGTGAAATTTCTACACTAATCAACTAACATCTATCATGAATGTAACCATAACATCAAATACATGTTCATAACCTAATGTATATAACCCTAATGCATATAATAATCCTTAACTTGCATACCTACATGCCAAACATACACTACTTATATGACGATTTGCTCTTATCCCAAAGTCTAATGCTGCAAACTCATTATGATGATTTGCATCCCTTGCTCTATCTTAACTAGCTCATTAGCATCATAACAACCAATATCATCATGATGACCTAAATTGCACCCAATGACTTCACAAGGCATGGTTGACCTACTATACATGAACAATCATAGGCATGACCATACATGCATAACAACAGCCATTACTCCATTGTACACATTGACACATGCAACCAACAATAGGCATAAGCAATGCCAAATCAACTACACCTACTCATAAACATATGTAGTCGAACATAAGCAATCAATTCTCGTAATCAACCTACAAGACTGATACATGTAATCAAATTATTCAAAAATGTAACCTAACATATAAGGATATAAGTAGGTATCATGAAATCAACATGTAAGCGACATATAATTCATACACAGTTAGTCACATGTTCCAAAAATCAATACATCGTGTCTATTAATTTGAAATCATCATTCACCAATACTAACAACCTATAAGCTTACCCCCTTACTATCCATGGTCCCCACTAAGGTAGAAGGAGGAAGCTACTATAATGGCCCAATCTCCAATGTCCAATTATGGAAATGGGATCTCCAAAGCTCTACTAATTTTAACCACGCTTGAAAAGAAAATGATTTTTATTTCTCATACATTTTGAGACTAATTCAAAAAAATTGCACTTATTCCACTTGTAACATAATAACTAAAAATATGCCACTGTTCCATTTCCTTACATGCAACTTTTCAAATTCCTCACATGCAACCTTTCAAATTCCTTACATGCAACTCTTAAAATTATTTGCATGAAAATGGGCATAGATTAGATACATCCATATTATCATACTACAATACTATCCCATCTAAAAAAATAACATTTACTTCAAACAATTACCATACTTCTACATTTTCTTCAAACAACTACTATACTATTACATTTGCATGTAAGCATTTCTTCAAACACCTTACATGCAAATTAATATAGAAAACTATTTGCATACAAGTAAGCATATATCAACTACAAGAATACTATTACACATCAATACTATCCCCAACCACAAACAACATACTCAATGGGGCATTTTATCCAACAGTTTGTATGCAATTAATCATTGAACGCATTTCATCAAACACTTTGCATGCAAACTAATATAGCGAATGATTCAACGCATATATCCTGAATTGTAGTAACACAAGTTATGGAAACGGAACCATCTTATCAATGGTATTTTCCCTCACTAATTTTCAAGTTTCAACTTCTGATATTTCATAGATGAAAAATTATAACAAAAATACCAATACAATCCTATTTCGTGCACAATTCTAGGAGTATCCAGAAAGCTCGACTTCCATTGGTCATATCTCCTAAAATGTAGTGAATAAATATATAAAAAATTTATCACAATATTAGTGGGATTTCCCCTCACTGTGGAACATATATAATATATATAATATATATATATATATATATATATATATAATATATATATATATATATATAATATATATATATAATAATAAAATTAATTAATTAAAAAAAAAAAAAAAATTATAACAAAAATGTCAACGTGACTTGTTTGAGGCTTGATTTTAAGAGCATTCAAAAGGCTCAACTCCCTCTACTCGTATATCCTAAAATATTGTGACCTAATATCTGAAATTTCTACCACATAATCAATGGTATGTCCCCTCAATGTGGACAATTTTTCAGCTTCTGAAAGGCTACAGAAGATTAGTTGTTGCATAAATTCCAACATAACCTGTTTAAAGGTGCATTCAAAAAGGTCATTTTCCTTAGATCATAATTCCTAAAGTATTGAGAACCAATATCTGAAATTTTTACCACATTATTAGTGGGATTTACCTTCAATATGGACAAATTTTCAACTTCTAATATGCCACATAAGAAAAGTTATAACAAATATGAAATAAAGGTCTAAAATTTAAACCTTTGTACTTCATTTCACCTATGATAGAGCCCATCCAGTCCAAGTGTTTGAACCATGCTCTGATTCCACTCTGTAACACCCTATGGGATGAATGTGCATATAAACCAACATAATAGGAACATAAATACAATAAACATATCAGCCATCAAAATCCTTATATACATCAATACGTTTGCACATGAAAATCAAGCGAATGAATTTTTCATTAATAAATGCAATGAACCAACCAGTGATGGGACTACCACGTTCCACCCGACCATAGATTGGTTGAGCCAAGTCTCTCTTCAATGAATCACCCACGTGCCATATTCCAAGCATGAATGTGGGACACATAGAACACATCAAAAACACCAATCAATGTGGATGTCACAGGAGTTCTCCGCTTACACCGTGAGGAATTTGAGTGCCTCCTAGTCTCTCAAGCTTTACCGTACATCTGCATTCTGATCCAAGGATCACTAGGACCTACACCGAGACATACTCTCCAGGATTTACCATGCATTCCATGCTAAAATCACTAGGCCCAATGGAGAGAAAATCCACCTCTTGGCTTTACATATATCCCGCCATTCAGCGGCAAGGATTCCTAGGCACACAATCTTACTTTACCGCAACCCACAATCCAATTCAAGGGTTACTACATCAGTGGCTTCATGCATCCTTAGTCTGGTTCAGGGACCACTACCACCATGTGTTTGTCAATTCGGAGATCCACCCCACTAAGCTTCGAATCCAATCCGGCCATTGCCCACAAACCGCATGAGAGAACCCATCTCATCAAAGCTATTAGAAAATGACAAGGCTAGGTTGAAAATACTGTCACACCTGGAAAAACCCATGCCATGGTAGAAAAGAAACACATGCAATCCCATGCATGCCAAAACTAGCAAGGAAAATACACATGCAAGTTGATACCTGCAATGAAGCATGTTGTAGTTGCTTGATCCTGCCTTTCCCTGCTTGATCTTTGCTTCATTTTGCCTTCTTTTCCTTTCTTACTCCAATACCAAGGTGCTCCAAGAAAGCTCTAAGTGTCCAAGAGCATTATAGAGAAAGAGAGAATAATGAGAGAGCTCCAAAGCTAAACTGACAAAAGGTTCACATTGAAATGAAGAAGCTTTCCCACTAATCCTTAGAAGCCTTTTTATTAATGAGGCCTCTATTTTCTTCATTTTTCATTATTTTCCTTCAATTTCCTCCTCACATGCAACCTGTGACATTTCACCTTCCTTTTCTCCTAATTTCCATTATTTTCATAAATAAATGTGCCAAAAATGTCTTTATTTCTTTTTTAATGCCTTAACCATTGCCTTTGCCAATTTCCTTAGCCATAAACAACCAAATGAACACCCACTAGGATGTCCTGCCCACCATTCAGCTTGGAATACATGTCCCATCATCCATCGTATTTATATATATATTTTACATGGAATTTTCACTAGGGTTGTTACAGGAGATTGATGTTTCCTACGAGTTGGTGCCTCTAAAACAATTAGAGGGTTTCAGTGTCTCCATTAGTTGGTGCCTAAAAATTAGCAGATAGAATTGGTGTCTCATGTAGGTTGGTATCTACAAAGCAATAGAGGGGATTGGTGTCTACTATGGGTTGGTGCCTATTATCAGTCTTCTATGACATAATTATGCTATGGTTTATCACTCCATTTGGACTTGGGAAATCCATTTCAATTTTATTTTGATATCATTTATTCATATATTTTTTTAATAGATACATTCCCTAAGGTATTTCATTGGTATTTTTAATTTTTAGAAATTTATGAAATAATTACATTATAAAACATAGTTATAAAAGCATCATTTTTCATAATTAATCATTTGTTCTCACACATTAAGTCCACTTGGGAAAAATATGAGACATGGGTTTTGTCGTCTATTGTCCATAGATGCATATACACCTATATTCTTGATCAGAATCAACCCCAAGGTGCCTAGTCAACACATTGTCAACATGTGCAATCTAATAGCAAAAACACCAGGGAATTTTGGTATATTCACTGGGATTTGATTTTTTCTAATTCTCTCCATGATTAGAGCCTTGAACAAGGTTGATTTGATCTATCTATAGTTCCAAGATAGCCCACAATAATCAACAAGGAGGGTTATGGGTTTTTTGTTTTATTTTTGCTCATGAAAGTAAGCAGATAATGCTTGCTAAGTAAGTTTGTGTTTTCAAGACATTGAAGAAATAGTTTGTAAGTTTAGACTTCAGCTATAAATATTTCTTCAAGTTTATTTCACATAATATATGGAGTTCCGATTATTTCCAACCATTGGTAGTCACTTGGTGTGCTTTCTAAGGCATTGAGGGCTCCCACAACCGAAGCTTGTACACTATTTTTTTGTTTGTTCGACTTGTATGTGTTGGTATATCTTGTTCAAAGTGTTTCATTCATGTTCACAACTTTTAACTTTTAGTTTAAAAGTATGTTCAATTATCTTATGAATTTTTCAAGATAACTCTTCCCTAAATCACATTACATATTTTTGAGTCGACGCATTTCGAACCATTAAGTGTGCACATTAGTATACTAGTCATTTTATGCTACTGTGCTTGTAGTTTATATGTGAGCTTGATACCATATTTTACTACATATTATTGCCCATATTTTGTTATACATTATTGCTAATATTTTAGTGTTGAAGGTATTGTTCATAAGCCATAATTATCATAGAATAGTTGTTTCCTATGAGGACAAACTCGTTGGAAAATTGAGCAAAGGACCATGAGTGTCATCCACTACCTTTCTTGGTGCAGAATGCCCTAACTCTTTCATAACTTTTCACTTAGTTTGTAGTAATAAGCACCATAGTTCTTTGCTTTTCTTAGATTCATTATTCATTTCTCCCTAGACTAAATCAATGACTTGGGCATACACCAACTAAGAAATTGAGTAAAAGACTACATGGGTGTCCATCCAATTTCTCGCTCATAAGTGAAGAAGGCCAGAGTGCTTTCTTGCCTTTTTATGTGGTGTTAGGTTGAAGTTTACAAGATTAGATAAAAGACTACCACAATGTCCAACTACTCTCATTGGGAAGAAAGACCCTAGTGCATTACTAATCTATTAAACGAAACTTCTTAATCATTGTTTCCAATTCTTGTCATTTACAAGTGTTCATATTTCAAGTGTGTTTGTTTTTTTTCCAAAGCAATGTGTTTAATTTAAATTTTTGTTTCATGTTTTCTTAGCTTAGCTTTAAATTTTGTTGAAATCCCAATTTTTTACTTTAAACTAACTTTAGTACTTAATCTTAGAACGTGAAAACCATTATAGCCTAGCTCTTTACACATTCTATTGTGCTTCTAAGTTTACAAACACCTGAATTGATACAAGAATCAGGTTCTAGTTTATGTACTTTAATTAGCCTAACATTTTTGGCATCATTTCCAAGGAAGCGGGTTTTTAGTTAAGCTAGATTTAAAGTTTTCTTGAAGATTTGCATTTTATTTTTCACAATATAAAAATTTAGGATTTGGATTAGTAGAGACGGTAAGACTAGAGGTAAGAACCTTCCCATTCACTTTATCTAAGTCTGCGCAAGCCCAAGTCTCATTTATATTTCACTACTTAAATAAGATTTAGTTTTACGAATGTTTATTTATGCATTCTCATGTTAGATCTAGAGATAAAAAAGGTAGATTTGTAAAGAAACCCACCACTACTAATAAACCGTCAGTGGTATTAGGAACATCCAAAACATAAAAAGAGTTAGAAGAATAGATCACACCAACTATTGGAAGAATAATCATTAAGTAAATTAAGTAAAAACAATTTGAAGGAAAAAGGTTGACACTTGTGTAAATACCAGTGTTAGTGGCACATTAAACTAAGAAAAAACAAGTACAACAAGGAACCTCTTCTCTAAAAAACCAAGGAAAATAATCCATCAACCAATTATTGAATAATAAGAGCTTATGTTTAGTGAACCAATCTCTCAACTAGTCTTTGAAGAATAAGGACCATCTAAGGAAAAACAAATTGAAGTGACTAGTGAACTATTAGAAGATGATCTTGATTGGATTAAAGAGTTATCAATTTTTTATGAAGGAAAAATGGCAGATGTAGATAGAAAACGAGAATGTGCGAAAAGAGAAGAACAAGAAATACATGAACATGAACGAGAACTACTTGAAGCAAAAAGAAGAAGAAGAAGAGAAGAATGGGAAAGAATTAAAGTAGAAAGGGAAAGAAAATCTAGTGCATACCATGATGATAAGGAATCAAATTATTTAAGGAAGAAGAGCTAGAGTTGAAGAAGGACAAAACCAAGAGGATGAAACTACTTTTGGGTTTCCAATTTTAGATGCACCTACACTCTTGGGAATTGAGGTAAAAATGGAGAACATTCCTCCTTTTGTTCTTTCAATCTCTATGGTATACCTAGTAAAGACCCTAAATATTTCTTGTTTGAATTTGATATTTTATGTCATACATATGGATATACAAATGATTCTCAAAAACTTCATTTATTCCTTATTACTTTAAAAGGGTTTTCATTAAAATGGTTTATGGGATTAGGTGAATCAACTATATTATATTGGGATGATATGAGCAAAGTATTCTTGAGAAAGTATCAACCTTATTGTCGATCCCACAACTCCAAAGAAGATATTTTTAGGATGGGTCAACAAGAAGATGAAATTTTGGAAGATTACTTAGAGATATTTACATATAATTTACAAAAATCAAAACAAAGTGATCTAAGTCATGAATTTACCCAAACAATCTTCCTAAAAGGAATCTTGGATGAATGTATAGATGTATAGATGTCCTCAATCTTATGGGGGCATGGGATTTTCTCGATTACCTTATGTTAAAATTATTGAATTATGTAGGAAATATTTCAAAGGAAGAGCAAAATCATCTAAGCGACAAAGGGATGCACTCTCAAAGGTGACCAAGTAAACTTTGGGAAGAGTCGCTGGAGTTTTTGCTAGAATTGTTTTCTAGGATGTTTTAGAATGTGAAACTTGGAGGATATAGATAGAAGACATTCATGTACCTATGATTCAAATTTCAAAGATTGATTGGCAACAATTTCAGAGATATGGTCTAAGGAAGTTAGGCTTCCTCAATGCTCCTGAAATATTATTCAAACATGCTAGCTTAGCATTTTTGCTATAACTTTTGTTCTGGTAAGTTTCGGACCATGAAATTTGGAGAATAAAGAAAGAATGCCATTGTGTACCTATCATTCAATTTTAAAACCTTAATGCACTATACTTTTAGAGATATACTCTATTGAAGTTAGGCTTCCTGAATGCTCCTGAAATCTTATTTAAATAGGTTAGCCTGGAATTTCTACTACATCTTTCTTTGTGTGATGTTTTAGAATCTAAACTTTGGATGAGATACATAATAACTTTCAAGGTATCTGTGATAGAAATATTAAACATTGTTTTACTTTAAATTCAAAGATATTATATGAGGAAGTTAGTGTTTTTGAATGCTCTTAAAGCATGCTTCAAATAGGTTAGCTTCAAGAATTTTTGCTATAACTTTCTTTTTGAGATGTTTTAGATTGTGAAATTTGGATGAGACAGAGAAGGGATATCTAGGTACTTGAGGTAGAAGTTTCATTATCAAACTTGCAATATGTGGCATGTTATGCAAAGTCATTCTTGGGAAGAAGACAAAAGCAAAAGGTTTTTGGAGAAGTAGACTTGATGAAGGAAGAAAAGTAGAAAGACCTAGTGAAGGAAGAAGTACCTAATAGACCTAGTAATGAAAAGGTAGTAAGAAGACTTGGTGAATGTAGAACTGACAAACATTGTGAAGTATGTTGGAGCCTACGAATATTTGCAACATTAGGGATTAGTGTCTCCTATAATTTGGTACATACAAGTCACCCAACAATCTAGATTTATGTCTTCTATGAGTTGGTGCCTATAAAACCATTACAGGGCCTACAAAGTAGCAGAGAGGATTGGTGTATCCTATAGGTTGGTACCTACAATGCAATATAGGGGATTGATGTCTACTATGAGTTGGTTCCAATTATCAATAATTTATGATGACATAATTTTGTTATGGTTTATCACTCCATTACCCTTAGGAAATCTAGTTCAAGTTTCTTTCGATATCATTTAGTCATATTTTTCCTAATAAACACATTCCCTAAGATATTTAGTTGGTATTTTTAATTTTTAGAAATTTATGAAATAATTACATTATAAGATATAGTTATAAAAGCATAAAATCTCATACTTAATAATTGTTTCTCATACATGCAGTCCACTTGAGAAAAATAAGAAATCTGGGTTTTGTCACCTAGTGTCCCGAGATGCACATACACCTATCCACTTGACCGAAATTGACCCCAAGATTCCTAGTCAACACATGATCAACACACACAATCTAATAGCAAAAACACTGGGCAATTTTGGTATATTCACTTAGATCTGATTTTTTCTAATTCTCTCCATGATTTGAGCCTTGAACATTAAAATAGCTAGTAGAATAAATCACACCAACTATTGGAAGAATAACCATTGATTAATTTGAGTAAAAACAATATGAAGGAAAAAGGTTGACACGTGGAAAAACAAGTGTTATTGGTGCATCAAACTAAGAAAAAACAAGTATAACAAGGAACCGCTTCAGTGGAAAACCGTGAAAAATAATCCCTCAACCAATTCTTGAATAAGAAAAAATAAATTTAGTGAACCAATCTCTCAACTAGTCTTTGAAGAAAAAGGACCATCTAAGGAAAAACAAATTGAATTGACTAGTGAACTATTATAAGATGATCTTGATTGGATTAAAGAGTTATCAATTTTTTCTGAAGGAAAAATGGCAGATGCAGATAGAGAATGAGAATGTATGAAAAGAGAAGAACAAGAAATACATGAACATGAACAAGAACTACTTGAAGGAGAAAGAAGAATGAGAAGAGAAGAATGGAAAAGAAATAAAGCAGAAAGGGAAAGAAAATCTAACACATACCGTGATGATAGGGGATCAAATTATTGAAGGAAGAAGAGCTACAGTAGATGAAGGAAAAGACCAAGAGGGTGAAACTACTTTTGGGTTTCTTATTTTAGATGCACCTACAGCCTTGGAAATTGAGGTAAAAATGAAGAACATTCCTCCTTCTATTCCTTCAATCTTCTATGGTATGTCTACCAAAGACTCTAATGCTTTCTTGTTTGAATTTGATATTTTACGTTGTACATATGGATATACAAATGATTCCCAAAAACTCAATTTATTCCTTTCTACTTTAAAAGGGTTTACATTAAAATGGTTTATGAGGTTAGGAGAATTAACTATATTATACTGGAATGATATGAGAAAAACATTATTGAGAAAGTATTAACCTTATTATTAATCCCACAACTGTAAAGAAGATATTTTTAGGATGAATCAACAAGAAGATTCAAGTTTGGAAGATTACTTAGGGATATTTATATATAATTTACAAAAATTGAAACAAAGTGATCTAAGTCATGAATTTATCCAAGCAATCTTCTTGAAAGGAATCTCAGATGAATGTATAGATGTCATCAATATTATGAGGGTGTGGGATATTTCTCGATTACCTGATGATCAAGTTATTGAATTATGTAGGAAATACTCCAGAGGAAGAGCTAAATCAGCTAAGCGACAAAGGGATGCACTCTCAAAGGTGACCAATTCAACTTTGGGAAGAGTCGTGAGATTTTTTGCTGGAACTCTTTTTCTAGGATGTTTTAGAACATGAAACATGGAGGATACATATAGAAGATATTCATGTCCCTATGATTCAAATTTTAAACCTTGATTCACAAAAATTTTAGACATATGGTCTAAGGAAGTTAGGTTTCCTAGATGCTCCTAAAATATTCTTTAAACATGTTAGCTTGGACTTTTCACTATAACTTTTGTTCTGCGATGTTTCAGGCCTTGAAATTTGGAGAATAAAGATAATATCATAATGTACCTATGGTTAAAAAAATTATACCTTGATGCACTATAATTTTAGAGATATTCTCTATGGAAGTTAGACTTCTTGAATGCTCCTAGAATCTTATTCAAATAGGTTAGCTTGGAATTTTTTCTATCTCTTTCTTTCTTTGATGTTTTAGAATCTAAAATTTGGATGAGATAGAGGATAGATTTCAAGATCCCTGTGATAAAAATATCAGATCTTCTTTCACTTTAATTTTGAAGATATTATATGAGGAATTTAGTGTTCCTGAATGCTCTTGAAACATGCTTTAAATAGGTTAGCTTGACATTTTTGCTATTTCTTTTTGAGGTGTTTCAAACTGTGAAATTTGGATGAGATGGAGAAGAGATCTCTAGGTACTTGTGGTAGAAATTTCATTATCAAATTTGCAATATGTGGCATGTTTTTCAAATTCGTTCTCTGGAAGAAGCCAAAAAAAAAGGTTTTGGGAGAAGTAGACTAGATGAAGTAAGAAGAGTAGAAAGGTATGGTGAAGGGAGAAGTAACTAATAGACCTAGTGAATAAAAAAGTAGTAAGCAAACTTGGTGAATGCAGAAGAAGTTGGCATACATTGTGAAGAAGAAATCAACCTCAATGAACTATGCTGGTGCATATGAATATTTGCAACATTGGGGATTGGTATCTCTTGTAAGTTGGTGCCTACAAGTCATGCGATAATGGAGATTGTTGTCTCCTATGAGTTGGTGCCTACAAGTCATGCAATAATGCAGATTGATGTCTCCTATGAATTGGTGCGTATACAATAATTAGAGGGTATTGGTGTCTCCTATAGTTGGCAGCTACAAAGTAGCAGAGAGGATTGGTGTCTCTTGTAAGTTTGTGCCTACAAAGCAATAGAGGGGATTAGTGTCTACTGTAGGTTGATGCCTACTATCAGTCCTCTAATATGTCATAATGTTGCTATGGTTTATCACTCCATTTAGCCTTAGTAAATCCATTTCAAGTTTCTTTTGATATCATTTAGTCATATTTTTCTTAATAAATACATTCCCTAAGGTATTTTGTTGATATTTTTAATTTTTAGAAATTTATGAAATAATTACATTGTAAAATGCAGTTATAAAAACATCAACTCTCATAATTATTCATTTGTTCTCATACATGCAGTCCACTTGGGAAAAATATGAGATGGGTTTTATCACCTAGTGTCCCGAGATTGATATGCACCTATCCGCTTGACCATAATCAACCCCA
This sequence comes from Pinus taeda, assembly GCA_000404065.3. Classification (NCBI taxonomy): domain Eukaryota; kingdom Viridiplantae; phylum Streptophyta; class Pinopsida; order Pinales; family Pinaceae; genus Pinus; species Pinus taeda. The sequence goes on from APFE030315052.1 coordinate 71,878, forward strand.
AGATGCCTAGTCAACATGTGGTCAACATGTGCAATCTAGCAGCAAAAAAGCTGGACAATTTTGATATATTCACTTAGATATGAATTTTTCTAATTCTCTCCATGATCTGAGCCTTGAACAAGGTCGATTTGATCTATCTATAGCCCCAAGATAACCCACAATAATTATCAAGGAGAACTTTAGGCTTTTAGTTTTAATTTTGCTTATGAAAGCAAGTAGTTAATGCTTGCTAAAAAAGTTTGTATTTTCAAGACATTGAAGAAATAGTTTGTAAGTTTAGACTTCAAATTTGAAGCTTACTTCAAGTTTATTTCACATATTATATGGAGTTCATTTGATTTCCAACCATTGGTAGTCACTTGGTGTGCTTGCTAAGGCTTGTACACTCTATTTTGTTTGTTGTTCGACCTATACATGCTGGCATATCTTGTTCATAGGTGTCTCTCTCATGTACATACCTTTTTTATTTGGCTAGTTATCTTGTGTCTTAGAGGAAGCTAAGGATCTTGTTTTTTGTCATGGAAGTATCCTTTGAATAACTTTCAATTTTAAGTATGTTCAATTATCTTGTGCATACTAGTCATTTTATGCTAATGTGCTTGTAGTTTGTATGTGAGCTTGCTACCATATTTTACTACATATTGTTGTCCATATTTTATTATATATTATTGTTCATATTTTAATGTTTAAGGTATTGTTCATAAGCCATAATTATCATAGGGTAGTTGTTGCCCTTGAGGACAAGCGCGTTGGAAAAGTGAGTAAAGGACCGTGAGTGTCATCCACTACCTTTCTTAGTGGAGAAGGCCCTAACTCTTTCACAACTTTTCACTTAGTATTATATCAATAAGCATTATATTTCTTTGCTTTTCTTCGATTCGTTATTCATTTCTTGCTTTCCGAAACTAAATAAATGACTTGGGCATACACCAACTAAGAAAATAAGTAAAATACTACTTGCGTGTCCATCCAATTTCTCTCTCATAGGTGGAGAAGGCCATAGTGCGTCCACTACCTTTCTTGGTGGAGAAGGCCCTAACTCTTTCATAAATTTTCACTGAGTATTGTATAAATAAGCACCATAGTTCTTTTCTTTTTTTAGATTCATTATTCATTTCTTGTCATCCGCTACCTTTCTTGGTGGAGAAAGCCCTAACACTTCTGTAAGCTACATGTTAGGTCCCTATAATACTAGTATAGCCCCCTTATTTTTATTGTTGTGCCCCATAAAAGCCCACTATTGTTATTTTTTTGCTCTTACATTATTATTGTTATGTAGACTCTAATTAGATTGTGACCTTTTAGACTCTTATATATACCAAGGAGGACTTGTCATTTGAATCATCCAAGAATTGTTAATTTATGTGATGTAAAGGAGGTTTCCCCCTTGAAGAGGTTAATTTTCAAGTCATTGATCTATATTTTCTTCTTTTTTGTGATATGGTTGTATAACATTTGGTATCAGAGCTTTGGATTCTAGGGTTTTGCTGCTTCAAATAGGCCATCTTGGAATTTTCGCTATTTTTTTCTAAAAGCGTTCAAAAGATGAAATTTTGGCCACTTAAAGCTAAACTCTTGGTGAAATATGTGTAAAAAGTTCATATATTCGTTCGCTATATTGTCTGAGATATGGTCCAAAGAAGTTAGGGTTTTTGCATGCTCTAGAATTCAGTCTCAAACATGTGATCTAGGGAAAATCATAATAACTTTCTCTACGAGCATTAGATTTGAATTTCATAAAAAGAGACTGAAATTACATAGACTGTAATTTGTCTTATATCATTTTCAAGGCTGAAGGTTGAAATAGTGACACGCGACATTCCGTATAAGTTCTCTGTACTGAACAAGTCCATAATCAGGTCATCATGAGAGATTGGGCATAAATTTATCTTGAAGGGTCCAATATCAGTTTGACCTGTGATGTTGGAAAGAAGACACAAAGGGATACCAAAGGACAAAATTTTAGACCTTGTAGATATGAAATTATAAAGATACAACAATTTCAATATTGAACTCCTAAAAGCATGAAAAAGGTGTGTATTTGTTTTTAAAATTGTATAACTTTTGTTTGAAAAATCAGTTTGAAGTGATTTAAAGGACTTATTAAAGCATAGATATCAATATTTGGTTCTAAAATGCCTCCCAAACAAAAGAATTCTACACCCATTAAGCCCCTCATAAAGCTTTACTATGACACATGAAGAGGAAGAATTGCAGCATGATATATCAAAATTACAGGAGCAATTGTAACAAATTTCGTGCTCACAAAGAGCAACCAAAGATGAACTAAAAGGAGACATGGATGGTTTAAAAGCATAAATAAAAGATGACATGGATGGTATAAAAATTGACATGAATGGTTTAAAAGCGTACATGGAAGGTTTGGCGAAAGGTTTGGAAAAGATGTTAGAAGGAAGGCTTCCTAGTGGTGATAAGGTATTTCATGAAAATCTGAAGAGAACAAATAGACCGTGAATCATGATTTTAGAGACTCCAACTTTGGGATGAAAACCAACCATATTCTAAAGATCAAATGCAGAAGTTTGATGGCAAGTATCCAGTAATGCAATACAAATAGGATGGGTTTTGAGCAATTGTTTTCCCTTAGATAAATCTTTGTGCATGTGTGATATTTCCTCTTACATGTTTATGATTTGTGTTCTTGATTGTAAATTGAATTCCACAGAGCAGTAGAGTAGGTTTGAGTTGTAATAACCCATAATTTAAATATACAACTAATTAGATCAATTATGCGATTTATAATCAACACATAATTATTCAACTTATTAGCATAAAATTTCAAAAAATATGACCAGAGACAAATCACTTGTAGCGATGATATTCCTTACTTGCGATTTTGGAGTTGAACGTTATTTGAATCTCACTAACCGCAATAAAGTTTTGGGGACGACTCTCCACCCAACTGTAGGCTCAGTTGCACATAAACTTTCTACAACTGGCCACCTCGATTCCTTAATCAACATACTACTGCTAGGGAATATTTTGTTTCACAACGCTTTTCTCCTAAGAAAATGGATAAAGGAATGATGAATCTCATCTTACTCATCGTCCATTAAATAGACCAAACAATGGAAAGGGTCTGCATGCACACATTCTATGTATCAATATGCAACTTTTATATCTTTATTTTAAGTTTTACTTAATTTAATATTTCTATTAATTACATCTTTCTTATTTTATTCATTTTTACTTTTTGTTATCTTTACTTCTTTTTATTATTTTTATAGTGTACTTTATATATACTATTAGAACTCTAATTTTATTTATTACTATTTATTATTTAATTATTATTTATTATAATTCTCTTCATTATTTATTATTTATGTTACTATTTATATCTTTCTTTGGTTATTTATTTATTTTTTTAACTATTTTATTTTTCTTTATTTTATTTATTATTTACTTACCATTATTATCTTTTCTTTATTGTTATTATTTATTTACTTATATTTTAATATTATATTAATTTATTTATTATTATTATTTATTATTAGGGGGACATTACATACTCCCCCTCTTGAAAGAACTTTGTCCCAAAGTTAAGTTGAGTCATTGAACATTTTATGTATTTAGTTATTTATTACTTCATGTTTTCCGTACACCCTCTGCTGAACTAGTATAACCAACATGCATCAAAAGTTTCCACAACACTCGGGAAATATCAAGGAATCTCTGTCATTTTTTCCACTTTCAGAACTAAGCATTAGCCTTATCGGTATGTACCATAGCCCAAGGATGGCCTTAAGGCTCGCGCCCAACTCAGACCTCATCTGCCCCAAGGCAGACATTTGGTTCCAATACTCAATGACTCTGGACATCTCACAAAGTTGGCCCACTCCCTCCACACTCACTAAGGAGCACAACCCGAAGCATTGAAGTCCTTACACCCCCACCAGACTTCGGCATCCCAATCCAATATCAGGCACTTGGCCTCCTCAAGATGGTCCCATAGCCCCCCAAGGGCTATCCATCAAGAGCTATACAAGACAAAGGAATCACTGGCATATGTAGTGTTGATTGAATATGTCCCCGGTCCATATGGTGTTACATATTCTCCCTCGCAAGTATGGGCTCCCACGAGATCATCAAATAAATCGGCCCTTTTGTGGATTTCCTATCACTCACCACATCTCAACATGCAACCAATGCATTAGCTATAACATCATAATATCATAGAAAATAATCCACATGTAAACTCCTGCATGCCATCACGAGAACATAATATCATTATTATCACAATATTCTGAATAGTAAAAATTGCATGCTTATGCATGTCATAAAATTTGCATGTAAAATACCAATATAAGTTATAACATCATCATATCTCTATCAAATATATATCATGACATCACATAATAAATGGAAGCACATGTCAGTATAACCTTATATTATAACATTATACTTCAACATTTCCATGTTGACATAACAAAAGACAGAAATCATAATCTTACACATAGTACCATAATGTATCAATAAAATTTATATATTGTATAAATAATAATAATAATTAAAGATTGAGTTTTGAATATCATACTTCTAAATTTACAATTAAATTTTTATAAGATAGAAAAAAATAATAACAATATTACTATTTCACCATGATTTTTTTTTTCATTACGCTAACATACTTCAGAAACTTATATCATACTTTGTTTACCTACCAAATTAAACAGATGTTTATTGTTTACTCTACTTACCAATTACATTTACAAATAGTTGGCATGTGTGCAAGAAATCTGAGCAATGGTTAAGGAAAGTAATGTATTGCAAGTATAAAGTCATTGTTAGGAATTACTCTTTTGTGGATTTGTCTCAGCTCCAAAGATGTATGGGGAAGTACGATCTTGGTTTGGAACATGGATCTACGTTATTTCAAACAATTTTATGCTACAAAATATGTACATAAGGTTGGGATTTTTTTATGAAATTTTCTTGAAACTGGGGAAATTAACTCTACCCAAAATCATATTGAAATTAGCAAATTTGGGTTTGAGATGAATTTAAAATTGTCAACAAGTTTGAATTTAATATGTACTAAATCGTACTGGAGTTGAAAAAATTGGAAGTCCAAAATCATATCAAATTGGTTATCGAAAAATAGCACGGTGGTTTTCAAATTGAATTTGTAATTTTCTAATTTAAACTTTAAAATCACCTCTATTAAAAAAAACAAACAAACTTCCAAATTACCCTACTCAAAATAACACTAAAAGTAAAGAAAAACTTCGAAAGATAATCCTGCATATAATTTTCACTCAAACGTCCTATAAGCTAAAATTCTTTTCTGCCATAGTGAACTTCTTCTATACATATTTCCCAACAATTTATATGAAAAATTGAATATCTGAAATAGCCATAACCATAATGCAAAATTTGCAATTTTCATTATTTTTTCCCTCAAAATTATATTTATAGTAAAAAAAATTCTTTCTATTTTTGTAATATGTAATTTTAAATTTCAATGCACAAATATGCATACCCTAAAGAAGAAAGAGTGAAAATTTCAATGCACAAATATGCATACCCTAAAGAAGAAAGAGTGAAAAAGTTATCATAAACCAAGTAATAAATTAATTAATATCTTAACACTCTACAATCTAGGTATTTATATGAATTAAGCATGGCCACTAAAAATCGATTTAAATGTATAGTAAATTTTTTTAATTAAACCATTTCTTATTACATTATAGTTCTAAATTTAAGATCTCGATAAAAACTTTTCTTATAATAATGTACATAATTCATGAACACTGCACTCTAATTACCTAATTCAACAACCATTTTACATAAATTAAAATATTAATTTTAGTTAAGAAGTATCCTTCAATAATGTAGATGGTTGTTTGTAATTGCGTTTTCTCAACATTTGACCAGCTATACATATCATATTAAGAGCTCTTCACTATGGTGAGGCACTTTCTTTAAATGGGTTTACCATCCATTCGTTCCATATTATTGATAAGGACTATTATTATAAGGATTATTTGCTCCCAAAGGATATTATCGAAGGAAGAAACGACCTCAAATGTGGAAGACCAACATCATCTGATTGATTTTATAATTAGAATTCTACAATAGTTTTTTAGATTACTTCCCTATAGAAATTTAGGAATCACCAAACAGGGGTTTTCTATATCATATAATACTAATGGTCAACAAAAACAAAATAATAGTATAACTGTCATCCAATATAATTGTTAAAACTTGAAATTGGATTGATCTTTATTTCATTAAAAATCAAAATTAATGATTAATTTTTTTCCCAAATATTTTTCTAGGGGTCACATGGAGTTGAAATCCACTCTTATACCATATATAACAACCCACAATTTAAATATACAACTAATTAGATCAATTATGCGATTTATAATCAACACATAATTATTCAACTAATTAGCATAAAATTTCAAAAAATATGAATAGAGACAACCTATTTGTAGCGATGATATTCCTTACTTGTGATTCCTCAGTTGAACATTATTTGAATCCCGCGAACTGCAATAAAGTTTTGGGGACGACTCTCCATCCAACCATAGGCTCAGTTGCACATAGTCTTTCTAAAACCAACCATCCCTGAGCCCTCAATCAGCGTATTACTTTCAGGGAATCATTTGTCTCACAACACTTTTCTCCCAAGAGAATGGATGAAGAAATGATGGATCTCGTTTTACTCATTGTCCATTAAATAGACCAAACAATGGAAAAGGGTCCGCATGCACACATTTCATGTGCCAACATGCAACCTTTATTTATTTATTTTAAGTTTTGCTTAATTTAATATTTCTCTTAATTTAACCTTTTCTTATTTTATTCTTTTTTACTTTTTGTTGACTTTACTTATTTTTATAACTTACTTTTATATATATTTGTTTAGAAATCCAATTTATTACTTACTATTTTATTTATTTATTATGATTATATTATCTTCCTTATTTATTTATTTTTTTATATTATCTCTTTTATTATTTATTTTTATTTACTACTATTAAGTTTCCTTTATATTTTACTATTATTTACCCATTATTTATTTTTTCTTATTGTTTATTATTTATTACTATATTTTTAGTATTATTTTATTTTATTTATTTATTTATTATTATTATTAGAGGGACATTACATGAGTCTTATGATTTAGTAAATCTCATGAGCAGTTTCAAATTTACACCATAATTTCTACATTGAAGTAGTGGAAGCGGTAAGACTAGAGGTAAGAACCTTCACATTCACTTTATCTAAGTACCCGCAAGTGCAAGTCTCGTTTATATTTCTCTACTTAAATTAGATTTAGTTTTAAGAATGTTTATTTATGCATTCTCATATTAGATCTAGAGATCAAAAAGGTTCATTTGTAAAGAAACCCCTCAGTACTAATTAACCCTCAGTGGTATCAAGAACATCCAAAACATAAAAAGAGAAAAAATATATCACACAAACTATTGGAAGAATAACTATTGAGTCAATTGGATAAAGCAATTTTTTTTGCGCGCTGCGACCTGGAGCCTGACCTAGCCTGAGCCTGCAGCCTGCGCCTGCATCTCCAGGCTCCGCCTGGCAGGGGCGCTGCTGCCCTCTCCGATCCCTGTCCCACCTCACGCATTGGCCTACCTCCCTTGGATTCTGCCTGCCTCGTGCTGCTCTGGGCGCCTCCTACTGCCTCTGCCTCGCCCTCAGCGGGGTTATGGCCGTTTAAAGGTTGGCCCCTCCCCATCTCTCCCAGCGGGCCTGCAATGGCAGGCTCCGCCTCCCCGCCTCCGGTCTCTGAGTCCCCTGAGGAAATTTTTGCTTCGCTCTTGACGGATCCTTCTGAAGCCAGACCTCGTCCCGCTCTTTCGAAGTTCATAAAAAAATTGGATGAGATCCCTGAGGTTATCCTTCCTCCTTCCCTTCCGCGAAAATCGACAATAGCATTATTAGAAAGAGGACTTGTTGGACAGTTCACAGGTCTTTGGCCTTCTCCTCGCACTGTCCAAAAATGGGTGGAGCGCAACTGGAGCTCAATGATAAAAGGAAAGATCGCTATCAGATTCTGCGGGAGAGGATACTTCACCTTCCTGTTCGAGTCAAAAGAAGACAAGAGCCTCATTTTCCGCAATGGCCCTTACTTCATGGACACAAGAGGGCTTTATTTGAACAGATGGACCCCGGATTTCGACCCGGAAATGGACATCCCAAGCGTTGTTCCTGTGTGGGTGCGCCTTCCTCATCTGCCCCTTCACTGCTGGGGGGATGAATCCGTCAAAGCAATCGGCAATGCAGTCGGAAAATACATAGACAGATCAGAACCAAGGGAGAATATGCATGCATGCGCAAGGATTTGTGTGGAAGTCGACCTGGGGAAAGGACTGCCAGAAGCAATCAAGCTAAAGGTGGATCAATGGATGCACATCCAGCAGCTGGATTACGAACAACTGCCCTTTAAATGCAAGGTATGTCACGAGTACGGCCATTTCGCCAATAGATGTAGTAAGCTAAAAGTAGATGATGTAGAGCATAATGAGGAAAATGCAGGGGGATCTTGGGAACAAGTTAAAAGGAAAAAGCATAATCCGGGAACTAGCTCCACCGCACCGCTGACATCAAGTCTCCCCCCTCCCCTCTCAGCCTTCCCCTCCTCTCTCAACCCCTTTGAATCTCTATCAGCAGAAGTCCCATCCTCCCCTCCTCAATCCCCTTGACCAGCTTCTCCGCGCTCTATCCCTCCTCTCTCTCCTACCCCCACCATTGAGAGAATCCTTACCAGAAACAAGGCAAGAGAAGTTAATCAGCCTTCAGACCCTCAGAGAAAAGCCAGCAGAAAATCGAACAAAGAACTGAGAGATGAAGCAGCTGCTAAGGAGATGGCAACCGGCACTCAGCAACCCATGGACTCATTTTTAGGCAAGTTAAAAGGGAATGGCGAAAAGGCCAAGGAGAAAGCAGGACTCCACCCAACAATCGGTAAATAATGAATTTGGTCTCTTGGAATTGTAGGGGAATGGGCTCTTCCCTAAAGGTGAAAACAATCAAGGACCTTCTGAATCAGGAACAGCCAGACATTCTCCTAATCTAGGAGACCAAAACCACCGAGCAGGACTTCACTTTACAAACACAAAGATTCAAAAATTACTCAGGCAGATCAAAAGGCTCAGATGGGGCCTGGGGGGAATAGGCACATTATGGAATAAAAATAAGTGGGAAATCAGCAACTCACAGCTTTGCAACTGGTGGATCAGAACAGATTTAAGGAACAAGAGCACTCAAGAGGTCTACTTCATATATAACATATACGCACCTAACCACTACAGAGATAAAATCAGCTGTTGGAACACCTTAGAAGCAGATCTCTCCTCCATTCAGAGCAGTCTAATAATCCTTGGGGGTGACATGAATCTAATTAGGCAGGTGGAGGAAAAATTTGGCGGTAATTTCCACCCAGACTCATCGAGAGACAAGCTAGAAACAATCATCCAGCTCTTCAACCTGATCGACACCCCTTTGTCGAATGGTAAATATACTTGGACCAACAAGAGAGCAGGCTCTCACAATATAAAAGAGAGGTTGGACAGATTTCTCATACAGGAAGGGATGGCCAGCAACTTCCAAGTAATTAAAAGCCACATAATCCACGGAACAGCTTCAGATCATAAAGCGGTGGTCCTCTCTCTGGATAAAGAAACAAATTTAGGCCCCCTTCCCTTTAAATACAACAAGTCCTTGGATAGCCATGAAGAATTCCGCTCTCTTGTGCAAAATCAGTGGGCAAAAGAAATATCAGGCTCACCTCACTACATGTGGGAAACGAAACTAAAACAATTAAGGACAGTTATAAAGCAGTGGGCGAGAGAGATGGCAAGATCCGAAAGAAAAAAGAAAAACGATCTGCTATTGGAAATGGAGAGATGGCACAAGGAGAAAGAACAAGCTCAACACACAGAAGAAGACATAGAAAAGGAAAAAAGCATGTTTATGGAGCTATACAGGCAAAATCGTGTGGAGGAAGAGGAACAAAGAATGAAATCCCGCTGCCTATGGTTGAAAGCAGGGGACAAGAACACCTCTTTCTTCCACAATAATGTCAAGACCAGAAGAGCCAGAAACCAAATTGATAAAATAGAAGTGGACGGGAGAGAATTGAAGGAACAAGAAGAGATAAAAAATGCAGCCTTTGAACACTTCAAGGCTCTCCTCACAGCAGATCCCCAACAAAACGACAGCGCAGCATTCCTCAATGTATTAGAGAGCAAAATTAAGGAGGAACATAACAGCAAGTTGGAACAAGACCCCACAGAAGAAGAAATTAGAGAAGCCACCTTCAGCATGCAACAAGACAAGGCTCCGGGGCCGAATGGCTTTTCAGTTGCATTCTACAGGCAACATTGGGAAACCATAAGGAAGGACTTTGTGAGAATGGTGAAAAACGCATTCAGAAAGCACAAGCTGGGGGACTACACTAAATCCTCTCACATCGCCTTGATTCCCAAGGAGGCAAACCCCAAATCATTTGATAGATTCTGCCCCATATCAATGTGCAATGTTTCGTACAAGATCATAACAAAAATTATCGCCAACACGCTCAAGAATCTTCTTCCTATTATAATCTCCGAGAACCAGGGTGGCTTTGTCCCAAAGAGACAGATTATAGACAATGTTATTCTTATACAGGAAGCCATTCACAGCAGTCTCATCAAAGGTGAACGAGGAATGATCATTAAGTTGGATATGGCTAACGCTTTTGACAGAGTGGACCATTCCTTCTTAAGAGCAGCATTAAAAAAATTCGGGTTCTCCTCCAAAATAGTCGACATCATAAGTGGGTGTATCTCCAACCCGTGGACCGCCCCGCTGATCAATGGTCGCCCAAGCAATTTCTTCAAAATTTCCAGGGGTCTAAGGCAAGGGTGCCCACTATCCCCTTTCCTTTACATTATTATGGTGGAAACTCTAAGTGTTCACTTAGAAAATCTCCGCCTCAAGAGAGAGATAATGGGGATAAGCATTGAAAGAGGAATAAAGGAGATAAATCACTCTCTATTTGCGGACGACACTCTTCTAATTGGGGGAGCTTCCAGCTTGATGGCGAGGAGGTACAAAAGAGTTCTGGATGCTTTTCTTCAGGTTTCAGGTGGCAAATTAAACAACAGGAAATGTAAAATCTACACATGGAACGTGCCATATTAGATACAACAAAGTATATCCCAAATCTTAGACATCCCTCTCCAAAGAAACTGGAGTTCTTTCTCTTATTTGGGCTTACCCCTGGCGAAGGAGCACATCAAAGCAGAGGTATGGACAAAACACATAGAGAAGATGAGAAGCCTCCTCCAGAGTTGGGGAGTCTCCTGGCTAAATCTAGCAGGCAGAACTATCCTTATAAAGGCTATCCTTTCAGGGCTGCCAATCTACCAATATGCGGTAATGATGGCCCCCGCAAGCATCCACAAGCATATGGAACTCATAATGAGAAGCTTCCTCTGGCAGGGAGGAAAGCAGGACACAAAGAAGGTCAGCTTAGTTAATTGGGGCCAAGTCACCCTCCCTTATGAAAAAGGAGGTCTCTCAATAAAAATCCCAAGTCTCTCTAATCAGGCTCTGGGGCTCAAACTGATCTGGAAGATCATTTCAAGAAAGGGATCATGGTGGGTGGAGACCATAAAAAGAAAATACCTCAGCGGCCCAAACTCCAACATTCTCAATGACCCCATAATAGACAGACCCTGCACTCCAGTGTGGCGCTTAATTAAAAAAGTTCTGCCACACTTCAGAGAAAATGTCTCTAAGCTCCCGGGCAATGGAAAGGACACCAAAATTTGGGCTGACAGAATAATGAATTCCAACCCAAGGAACCTTCTGTAAGAGCTCAGGCCTTTACAGGATTGGATGGAAGATCGAAGGATAATCACTTTGTACGACATCTCTTCATGGAACCAAAATAAATGGAGAGACTGGAAAGAGTTGCAGCTACCCCAGGATCTCAAAGAATCATGGTACAACCTGAAGTCTTCCCTCTCTGGAATAGCACCAGTCAATAAAGAGAAAGAAGACACATACATCTGGGATTCATGTGGAGGGTCATTCTCAGTTAGAGAAGGGTACAAATCTCTTCAAAACAGAAATCCTACAGCCAACTGGAACCTCCACATTTCTACCTGGAAGTCTGAATGCATCCCGAAAGTAAAACACTTCAACTGGACCCTTCTAAAAGGGAAAATTCTAACAGCAGAAAATCTGAGGATGAGAGGAATCCAAGGCCCCTCGATTTGCTACTTCTGCAAAGCAGAGGAGGAGTCTATACAACACTCCTTTCTCCTATGCCCGTTGGCTCAGAACTATTGGAATCAGCTTGCTAGTCCCCTGGAAGTCCGAGGAAACCACGAACAGGTGCACACCCTCCAGAAAACTTGGAAAAAAGACTTTCCTCACCAAAGAAAAGGAAAAAACAATATAATTAGAGTCTGGAAGTGCATCCCTGCCACCCTCTGCTGGAATCTCTGGCTTGCCAGGAACAACTATGTATTCAACAACATTCAACCAAGACCGGGCACTATCATAGCAAAGACAATAGCCAACATATCCGAAGCGGTGAGTGCGAACCTCATAACTACTCCAGACCAGACGAGCTGGGCTCAAAAAGAAAAGGATTGGTACAATAAATTTAACATTTGTCACACCCAAAATCCTCCGCCAAAGAGCAAAGCTCACAAGAAACAATCCACCTGGAAGCTCAGGGGAACCAAAGAAGAGATTCTTCAATGGATCCGCGCCCAAAACCGCCCTACTCTCTTCTTTGATGGAGCATCAAAGAATAATCCTGGAGCAGCAGGAGCAGGAGGCATAATAAAAGATCAAAATGGAGTACCTATCTGTAGATACGAATGGGGTCTTGGGAAAGCTTCAAACAATGCAGCAGAAGCTTATAGTCTGCTCCTTGGTTCCACAATTCTCTCCAAAAAGGGCTTGAAGAACGCTATCATCCTAGGGGACTCGTCCATCATCATATCATCTATGAACACAGGGAAAAAATTCATAAAGGAAGGCCTCAATAATACCAGAGCAAGGATTATAGACAATCTAAGAGACATGGGGGAAATATCCTTCATGCACGTACTCAGAGATCACAACGTAGAGGCAGATTTTCTAGCAAATAAAGCAGTCAAATGGAAGCAAGGCCAGGTACGTGAGGATGACAGAACATACGACAGAGCAATCCCATAAGACCCCTCCTTGTCAATGGAGCCACCAGGTCAACCCTTTTAAAATCTATCAAAAAATCCTCTTCAGCATCGGTTCTCTCAACCTCGATCCTCCATCACTCCCCATGCTGCCGCCTCCCATCATTTCCTTCGTCCTTAGCGTCATCCTCCCTCACCTTCCCCGTGATTTTTATCCTGACCTTTCAGGTATCTGTCCCTTCAGTCCTCCTGGAGATCTCACTCCAAATCTAAAGCTCGATCCCGCCTCGGTCTCTGAAGAAAAAATCTTGCTCAGGCATTATGACCGCTTCTCCCCCTCCCTTTATATCCCCCCTTCCTCCTCAGGCGTCCTCAGATTTGCTCTGCCCCTTCAGTCACAGGTTGGCATCGTGGTCTTCGTAGAGAGTGATGGTGAATCCATTGTGAGTGTTAGTGTGAGTAAGGCGCTTCGCCCCCCTGCCCTCAATGCCAAGCGAAGCTCCCAGCAGCCTCTCAGTTCAGTTCTCTGTATCAGAGCAGCCCGAGCGTTCGTCCACAACAACTACAAGCGGGGACACTTCCAGAATTCCGCCAACAGCTGTAGAGACACAGAGCAGCGCTTTGCGTTACTGGTAATCGTTTATTTTAGCTCTGAGTTCTTTTTGAATACTGACTTCGGGTTTCTGGGCAGCTGCAGAGGCTCGGTCTTTGTTTCGTTGCTCCCTCTTCTCAGCTCCCATCGCCATCCGCTTTTCTCCCCTCTGATTCACTCCCCCAGTACTCCTCTCCTCTTAAATCCCCTTCTCCTCGCTGTTCTCCTCTCTTCCCACCTCACAAACTTCTTCAATCATCACAGCATCATGGAGGACCAGCAAGGTAACCAGGGCGCGCCACAGCGAATCATCAAGCCCATGGATCAACTCTTCAACAAAGAATGCACAATGTGCAAGGCCCACACAGTCATGATCAACAGGTTCGTCAAACACTTCAATGAGCTGAAGAGCGACTATGAATCCGACAGCAGGTCGAAGCGCAAGAAACTGGAAAAACAGAAGGAAGAAATAGAAAGCTTGAAGGGAAGGTGCAGTCACCTTGAGGAAGCAATAGAACAAATCAAAACTCTCACTCAGAGCTACCAAGCTTCAGCTTCTACCAAAGCGAGTGCCAAGAAAGATCCCATGCCTGATGACTCAGTCATTCAGAAACTCCACTAAAATCCATGCACTGCAAATTTTGCTACATAGGAGGCGCTTTTGTCAGGCAATATAGCTGTTCCCTCTTTAATTTCAATTCCCATAGAGGCAGAAATGAGGAAAGTGGGTCTGCGCACCCGATTTTGATCCTCTTCGCCAAAACTCATGATAGTTATGTAATAGAACTTTGTTCTCATTTTTTAAATACAAAAGTACCCGACTTAGTTAAAGAAAGAAAGAAAGAAAGCTATTGAGTAAATTGAGTAAAACCAATTTGAGGAAAAAGGTTGACACTTGTGGAAATACAAGTGTTATTGGCCCATCAAACTAGGGGCAAGTACAACAAGGAACCCCTTCAGTAGAAAAACCAAGAAAAATAATCCCTCAACGAGTTCTTCAATAAGAAAAACTTAAATTTAATGAACTAATCTCTCAACTAGTCCTTGAATAACAAGGACCATCTAAAGAAAAACAAATTAAATTGACTAGTGAATTATTAGAAGATGATCTTAATTAGATTGAGGAGTTTTCAAGTTTGCCTGAAGGAAAAATGGCAGATGCAGATAGAGAATGAAAATGTAGGGAAAGGGAAGAACAAGAAAGACATGAACATGAAAGGGAACTACTTGAAGCAGAAGTAAGACGAAGAGAAGAATGGGAAATAATTAAAGCAGAAAAGGAAAGAATATATAACACATACCATGATGATAGGGAATCAAATTATTGAAGGAAGAAGAGCTAGAGTTGAAGAAGGATAAGACAAGGAGGATGAAAATACTTTTCAGTTTCTTATTTTAGATGAAAGTACAGTCTTGGGAATTGAGGTAAAAATGACAACATTCTTTTTATTCTTTCAATCTTCTATGGTATGCCTATCAAAGACCCTAATGCTTTCTTGTTTGAATTTGTTATTTTATGTCATAGATATGGATATACAAATGATTCTCAAAAACTTCATTTATTCCTTTCTTCTTTAAAAGGTTTTTCATTAAAATGATTTATGGTACTAGCAGAATCAATTATATTATATTTGGATGATATGAGAAAAAACATTCTTTAGAAAGTATCAACCTTATTGTTGATCCCATAACTCCAAAGAAGAATGGTTCAACAAGAAGATGAAAGTTTGGTAGACTACTTAGAGAGATTTACATATAATTTATAAAAATCAAAACAAATTGATCTAATCCTGAATTTACCCAACCAGTCTTCCTAAAAGGAATCCTGGATGAATGTATAGATGTTCTCAATCTTATGGGGGCATGGGATATTTCTCAATTACCTTATGATAAAATTATTGAATTATGGAGGAAATATTCCAGTGGAAGAGCTAAATAAGCTAAGCGATAAAGGGATGCACTCTCAAAGGTGACCAAGTCAACCTTAGGAAGAATCATGAGAGTTTTTCCTAGAATTTTTTTCTACTATGTTTTAGAATGTGAAACTTGGAGGATACAGATAGAAGATATTCATGTACCTATGACTCAAACTTCAAACCTTGATTCACAACAATTTCAGAGAAGTTAGGCTTCCTATATGCTCTTGAAATATTATTGAAACAGGCTAGCTTGACATTTTCGTTATAACTTTTGTTTTGAGATGTTTCAAACCATGAAATTTGGAGAATAAATATAGAAGGTCATCATGTTCCTATGGTTCAATTTTTAGACCTTGATGCACTATAATTTTAGAGATATTCTCTATGGAAAGTAAGCTTCCTGAATGCTACTAAAATATTATTCAAATAAATTAGCTCTTGAAATATCAAGCAAAAGGGTTCAATGGTGGAGCACATTGAGGACTTCCAAATATTGAATATCAAGGTAAATGCTATACAAAGTAGCATAGGATTTATTTCTTCATTGGGAATTTAAAGGATAACATACAACATAAGGTTTGCCTTTGGGAACCTAATCCATTGGACAAGGCATTCGAGGTGGCAAGAAAAGTTGAAAGAAAAATTATGGCAACAAGGAAATCTACCACTCACAACTGTAAAGATGGAAGTGTTGTTTCTCCTAGTCTCCCACAACCTACAAGGTTGACACCACAAAAACTGGAGGAAAAAAGAGCAAAGGGGCTTTGTTACAGTTGTGATATCAAATACACTAAGGGTCATAAGTGTGCTAAGAAGAAATTACTTTACATAGATTGTGAATAGGAGGAAGAAAAATAACAAAAACATCAAAAGAAGAGGATATACACCAGTAACCAACCCCAAAGAAAGAAGAAATGAATCTGACCATATCCTGTAATGTATTTTCAGGAATTACCACTCCTCAAACTCTAAAGAAAGAAGGATATATCAAGAAAAAAAATGGTAATAATGTTGATCGATTCTAGTAGTACCCATAATTTTATTCATTGTAAGGTAGTCAAGGAATTGAATTGCTTTCTATATCTAACACCAAATTGTCAAGTGATCGTTACAAATGGAGGAACTATAAATTGTTCAAGGAAGTTCCATAATATCAAACTAACCATGGGGGAATATGTATTGGATAGTCCAATGCTTTCCATTCCAATGGGTGTTGTTGATGTTGTATTAGGAGTCCAATGGTTACAATCTTTAGGGATGATAACTTTTAATTTTTAAGAAATTTTCTTTAAATTTTCCTGGGAAGGAAAGGAAATTGAATGAAGGGGCATCATAATGAAACCAGGGAAGATAATTAGCTCTAATGGCATGACAAATCTTTTGAAGAAATAAAAACGAGGCATAATAGCACAATTACGCTCACTAGATGTTCAAACATTGAAACCATTCATTTCTCAAGATCTCCAAAGAATATTGGACAATCATTCCAAGGTATTTGAGACTCCCAAAGGCCTCCCACCTATTTTTTATCATTATCATGTTATTCATTTGATTCCAGGAAATGTTCCTCCAAACACCAAACCTTTCAAATATCCCTATGCCCAAAAATGTGAAATTGAATGTATCATTGCAGAAAAGCTAGAGGTAGGTATAATTCAACCTAACCAAAGTTCTTTCTCTACTCCAAGAAATGTTAGAAATACCATCTAGAAATTAAATTAGGAATTAATTTGTAATTTTATTCTCATAGCAACTTGTAATAGTTAACTAAGTTAATTTGACTTAGTTCATTCAGTAAATTCGAGTTGGAAGTCTATCTATATTCATGTAGAGTGATTCCTAAATTTTAGGGGCCTAGGTTGAGTTATTTTGAGTTGTAATTAATTAACTTAGTCTAACTGAGTTATAATCAGTTAAACTAGTTCAAACTATTGGAGGAACTAGTAGGAGGTCTAGCAGTGGGGAGCAGCTTCAGTGCAACTTCACTGCTTCACCCGTTAACTGAAGATTCACTCATAAATAACTCATACATGTCAGTTAAGAGGAAGACCCAATTGAGATTGGAGTTCAGGGGCAGTACACTATCAGTTGTATAATTTTCTTATTTGTACAGATGGTGCATGCAATCATTTGAGGGCTTATGGATGGATTGCGCAGTTATGGAGAGAGAATTTCCAAATTAAATATGGGCTAATTTTCTCAGGAATTGCACAAGGAAGTAGGGGCTAAACAAGCAGAAAATTTGGCTAAGTGTTGGCTTGAGCTAGTTTGTGAAGCAGAGAGATAGATTTTACTTGTGCAGGAATTGTTTGGGGTGAATAAGCATTGTATTTTCTTCTCAGGCCTTCTAGTTAATGCAATATATATAGGCAAGGTTTTGAGTAATTGCTTTCCCCATAAAAATATTGTGTTATGTGCGATTGAAATTATTCCTTCTCTACTTAGTGTTTTCATCGATCAATTTTTGTTTCCACTTATGAGTAGAATAGATTCTTGTCTTGTGTTTTATAATATCACATAAGTTGTTGAGTATACAAGTAAAAATCTACATGGTATCGGAGCTGAAGACATTATAGAAGAAGATAATTCGAGTTTGTTGTGCAGTTGAAATCGAATTTGCAGTTCATACTTCAAAGTCAGAAAAATGTCATTCTATGGTTTGAGACTTAAATATGCCCTGGAGGGAAGCTCGAATAACATAGCTTGGAAGGACAAGATGGAGGCAGTGTTGGAAGAAAATGGCCTAAATGAATTCATAGATCATGATATTCCAAAGCCTCCAGCATCAGATGCTAAATATCTTGTTGAATGGAGAAAGTGTGTGGAAAAGATGAGAAGGATTATCCTAGAAGGAGTTTGAAATCATATTGTCTCGAACCTCCATGGCAAGGAAACTCCATTTGCAATGTGGAAGGCAATGATGGACCCAATTCAAAATAGCAGTGACCACAAGAAGCTGGCATTGAAGCACAAATTTAGAAAGATCAAGATGGAGAAGAGTGGCTCTATTCCGAAGTACTTAACCAAGTTCACTCAATGTCAGGATGAACTTGGAAGTGTCAGGATTACTGTTGTCGAAGAATATCTGGTGAGCCTAGCACTTCTAAGATTTCCAAGAGTTGGCACAGTTATAAGGACTCAATTAATGGGAGGGAGAAGTCGCCAAAGTGGGAGCGGTTGTAGTCTGACTTAGTACAAGAAGAGTTTCAGGGGAACACTAGAGATGGGAACTCTTCCAAAGGAGTAGAATAGGACATTGCATTAGTCAACAGAGAAAAGAAAGCTAAGGAAAATAATTCCCAAGGCAAGGAGGGCGAAAAGAAGAAGGACTTGTCGAACATCAAGTGTTTTCACTGTCACAAGTACGGGCATTATGCCATGAATTGCCCATAGAAGAAAGTGAGCAAGAAGGAGATTGCAGTAGCAACAACAGGTGAAGCTCTAGCTTCACAATTCGAACTTGATTTCACTCTCATTGCATGCATGGCCAACACTGTAATGGGATGCATTTGGTATCTCCACAATGGTGCCTCATTCCATATGATGGTGAATAGATATCTCTTCGATGACTTTGACGAGAAGCACCTCAAGCAAGACATAGAGTTCGCAGATGATGGGAGGTATAGCGTGACTGACATTAGTGCAGTTACCTTTCAGAGGGAGTTTGGCTCCCCTCTTAGAATCACAGATGTGATGTATGTTCTAGGACTAAAGAAGAATCTTGTTTCAGTCACAATATTAGAAGACCGTGGCTAAGATGTGATTTTTAGGACAGAAAATGTTTTCCTTAGACACATCGCCACGGGACAATTGAAACGGACCAATGTGCAAGTCAAGAACCTATATGCACTTGAGGTACAAGATGCATGCAAAGCCTTGAGGAGCAAGGCAAAGGTTAGAGACTTAGTGGTTGAGAGGGAGCGTGGATTACCTCTCAACATGTAGCCCTAGAAGTCGGTTTAGCAAGTTGTGGAGCAGCTACAACTAGAGAAGCAGAGAGGAGACTGACTGGAGACCTCCAGTAAGGGGGAATTTCGAGCCAAGTGGGTAGAGGGAGCACAAGTAGACATACCTCCAGGTGCGAGGTGGGGGGATGTGAAGTAATACTCTCAAGAGTGCAAAAATTTGGTCAGGGTCCATTGATATGTTTTGTCTCATGGATCATTACCTTGCTACGAGAGCCCACAATACACAGTAATAGGATGGATCAGTGGCGGTTGATGTAGTCAGATGTCAAAGTGACAGAGGCGGAGAGTAGAAGCAGCCAGATACTGCGGAGCGCAGAGAAGAGTTGGAAGCAATGTAGATGGCACAATACACAGTCAGAAAAAGCACAGAGTATTCAGTAGACAGTGCAGTAGCTAGCAGCAGTCAGAGACTCTGGTGACAGATGCATCATAATGATTCAATTTGGATGGTTTTTCAATTTCAGAAGTCACAAAAATACTAACACTGGAGAGAAGTGTTGCATGCATAACATTCCAAAGGTATTAGATCGAGATAGAGTTGAATTCATGGAAAATTTTAGGGGCTAATTTTCGCCCTTGGGCTAAATTAAGTGGTTTTATATTTTTATTGGGCGAATATTTTGTATCATAGTACATTGTTACAAATCGCCTCAAATTTATTTTATAAAAAATTTAGGTATGGAGGTTAGCCCACCTTATTTAAAGGGAGAGGGTAAAAAAAGTAAATTTAGCCCTTGAAATTAGGCATTACAATTCGCCCTCATTTTCAAGAAAACGTATTTATGATAATTATAAATAAAAATATAAATACGGTGATCAAAGAGATTTAGAACAGTCGGTGAAGAAGCGTGATGTTAAAGCGCTCCATAAGCAAAGGTCACCGGTTCTAGTCTCGCTGATACCAAAAAATCCAGCATGGTTTCCGCTGGTGTAGCTTAGGCCGGGTGCAATCCTCGGGTGACTTTGACGGCTTAGATGCCCCTTAGTCGTGGCCTCTCAGCCACAGGGTAAGCGTGATTTTCAGGATTCACCCACTTATCAATCAATATATTATATATATTATATATATATATATATATATATATATATATATATATAAATATATATATATTACAGTGGAGGTATGGTAAATAAATAAAAAGCTCTTTTTATACTTACTCCAAAGTTATGGTAAATAAAATAAAAATACAATAACCTAGAGGTATGGTAAAAAAAATAAAACCTCTTTTTATATTTAGTCCATAACCCTCTTTCTATTTTAAGAAGGCTCAAAAACGAGGTTTCATTTAAGTGAATCCTATAGGCCAAATACCATATTTTAAAAGAGGTATGGTAAATTAATAAAAATATAAATAAATGAGAGGTATGGTAAATAAATAAAACATTTTTTTTATATTCACTCCATATGTCACCTTATATTTATGAACACGCAAGCGTGTAAATAAATAAAAATATAAATAAAGTGGAGGTATAATAAATAAATAAAACCTCTTTTTATACTTCAAAGGTATGGTAAATAAATAAAAATATAAATAAACTATAGGTATGGTAAATAAATAAAACATCTTTCTATATTTAGTCCATAGCCCTCTTTCTATTTAAGAAGGCCAAAAAAAGATGTTTTATTTAATTGAATCCTATGGGCCAAATACCATATTTATAAAAAAATGTATGCTAAATTAATAAAAATATAAATAAACGAGAGGTATGGTAAATAAATAAAACATTTTTTATATTTACTCCATAAGCCACCTTATACTTACATTTACGAACACTCAAAAATGTGTTATATTTAGGTGAAGCCTATGGGCCAAATACCATGGGCCAAATTATTATTAATACCATGCAAAAAAACATTATTAACCCTAATATTAGTATTAATAAAAATAAATATGGCACATGGTATTGACCCATGGTATTCACATGGAATGCCCCCTATTTAAAAGGGGGAATTAAACTAGCATAGATCCATCTTCACTCTGGATCAAATATCGTGATATGCAAACTAACACAGAGTGAAAATGGATCTTGTAACTTAATGTCACTTAAACATTTTAACTTGGTTAAAAAAAAAATCAATTATTAATTTTATTAATTTTTATAAATTACTAATGGTAGTTTTTAAGCTCCAAGTTTATGATAACCCATGGTATTCATGTGAGCATAGACTATTTAAAGGGGAGATTCTATCAGCTTAGATCCATATTAATTCCGAGTCTACCAAGTGTTGGGAGAGATAAATAGATTTCATCCCTCTAAGAGTGGAAGATGTGGAGTTAAGATGGATATAGGTTGGTTTTTATGATAATGAAGATATTAAATAGACTTAAGAAATTATATTGTAAAAGAAAATCTTAAGGTGAATAGTTAAAGCTACATTTAGTCACTTCACAAAATTTAGTAAAAAATACCGATATCTCCATTAATATTGGTTTTTCTGATTTAACAAAAAAAATTCAAAACAATGAAATCTTAACTCTTTCCACATCACCCTCGCAAAAGAGAGATAGTGGCTACCCAGATTTCCCACCATTTTTCAAACATTCTCAATATGATATCTTTTTGAAAAGGTTAAGGTACTGATCTTGGATTAGTTGTTTGAAAAATATGTTGGTTTGTAAAACCTTTCATCTTCTCTGCTATTCTTAGTTTGTCATAATGATCTGTAGGGGTTGGGTCACTGCACGATATTGTCCTAAAAGGATGTGCACCAAAAAGGAAATTAATCCACATGTTACAACGCTGTTAAAAATGGTATGAAGGTAGTGAATTATGCTAACAAGAAATTTAGATTGGGAGAGACGTAATTAAATTTTATTATTTAATTGAAGATTTCTAATTAAAATAATAACAAATCTACATTTATATATTTATATATTGATTGGAAGGCTTCTGACAACGGTCACTTCTTTCCATTAGATCCCCTTCAGGCCTTTGGGATACCTACTACTTCATTATATTATATAGTTGGGGCTTGCTACTTGTTGGCGTGTTGGGTAAACAAACTTGATGTGTTTTTTTTCTATCTCACAATTGGAGTCTATGGAATAAGAAAGAAATTTGATAGCTTGGAAAAAGTGGTAGCTTGACAAAGTGGTAGAGAAAATATTAATCTCTCCTACCATGACAAACATGGCCACTAAAACTTGCAACATTGTTTGTAGGAAGTGAAACTTATGTTTCTTTTTTACAAACATGTATGTTAGTATATTACAGTTTAATGAATATGTTTTATTATTATCATATATGGTTTCATACTTTAACAAAACATTCGCAAGACTTCACAATATTTTATTATTCAGTGAAAGATTTTCCAAGATCTTACAAGATTTTATAATTCAGTGAAAGATTCGCCATGACTTTACAAGATAATATAATCTGGCGAGAGATTCGCCAAACTATATATATATATATATATATTAGTGATAAAAATCGCCTCCCTTTTTCCTATGTATCATGGGGATTCGCCCATTTATTATACATATAAATTTAAGGTGGTTTTTAAAATTTTCCCTGGTTGAATTCCTTTCTTATTGAGAGGGAGTGTTGAAAATAGCAACAAGAAATGTTAAAAATAACATCTAGAAATTCTAATTTAATTTGTCCTTGAATTAAATTAGGAATAAATTTGTAATTCTATTCTCATAACAACTTGTAATAGTTAACTAAGTTAATTTGACTTAGTTGGGTAAGTAAATTTGAGTTGGAAGTCTATCTAGAGTCATGTAGAGTGATTCCTAAATTTTAGGGGCCCAAGTTGAGTTCTTTTTAGTTGTAATTAATTAACTCAGTCTAACTAAGTTATATTCAGTTAAACTAGTTCAAACAGTTGGAGGAACTAGTAGGAGGTCTAGTAGTGGGGAGAAGCCTCGGTGCAGCTTCACTACTTCACCAGTTAACTGAAGATTCACTCATAAATAACTCATGCATGTCAGTTCAGAAGAAGACCTAGTTGAGATTAGAGTTCAGGGACAATGTACTATCAGTTGTATAGTTTTCCGAGTTGTACAGATGGTGCATGCAATCAGTTGAGAGCATATGGGTGGATTACATAGTTATGGAGAGGGATTTTCCCAATTAAATATGGGTTAATTATCTCAGGAATTTTGCAAGGAAGTAGGGGATAAGCAGGCAGTAGATTTGGCTAAGTGTTGGCTTGAGCTGGTTTGTGAAGCAGAGAGATAGATTGTACTTGTGCAAGAATTGTTCGGGTTGAACAAGCATTGTATTTTCTTCTTAGATCTTCTAATTAATGCAATATAGATAGTCGAGGTTTTGAGCAGTTGCTTTCCCCAAAAAAATATTGTGTTATGTGCGATTCAAATTCTTCCTTTTCTAGTTAGTGTTTTCATCGATCAATTTTTGTTTCCATTGATGACTAGAGTAGATTCTTGTCTTATGTTTTAGCATATCACATAATTTGTTGAATCTACAAGTAAAAATCTACATGGTATTAGAGTGGAAGACATTATAGAAGAGGAGAATTCAATTTTGTTGCATAAGTCAAATCAAATTTGCGATACATACCTCAAAGTCAGCAAAATGTCATCCTATGGTTTGAGACTTGAGTATGCCCTGGAGGGCAGCTCCAATTACATAGCTTGGAAGGACAAGATGGAGGTAGTGCTAGAAGACAGCGAGCTGAAGGAATTCATAGATATAATTCAAAATCGACATGGAAACCCAAAGCTTATTGTAAGTGACAAAGATCCCATTTTCACTAGAAATTTTTGGACATAATTATTTTCTTGTCTTGGTACTCAATTAGCTCATAACTCATCTTGTCATCCTCAATATGACATGAAAAATAAGATAGTAAGAAAATGTTTGGAAGGATATCTTTGTTGCTTTGTATCTAATAAACAAACACAACGGATCAAGTGGTTACCTCTGGTTGAGTGGTGGTATAACACATCCTTCCATACTGCAACAAAAATGACCCCATTTATGGCACTTTATGGATGTCATCGACCATCCATCACAACGTCTTTAAGACAAATTTCCAAGGTTCAAGCAATGGAAGATCACATCGAGCATCAACAACAAGTTCTCCATCTCTTAGAGGATAACCTCTCTCTGGCACAAAATCGAATGAAATAATAGGTAGATCAACATCACAGCGAACAGATTTTTGACATAAGTGACTAGGTATTTTTATGGATACAACCATACAAACAAATGTCCCTCAAGCAAGCTAAGAAGGATAATAATTTATCACCCAAGTACTATGGTACTTACAAGGTGTTGCAAAATATTGGTACTATGGCATACAAATTAGATTTTCCTGCATCTTCCAAGGTACACCTAGTTTTCCATGTTTCATGCTTAAAGAAGGTTATCGGTGACAAGCTCCCAGTTCAAAAAATGTTGCCAAATCTTGACGAGGAAGGAAAAATCATATTGGAACCTAATGCATTCATGAAAACAAGAACCAAATAACTACAAAATTGATCAATTTCAGAGTATCTCATTAAGTGGAAGAACCTACCTGCTGAAGATTCCACATGGGAGGATGAGAATTTTATACAGAAGCATCCATAACTACTCAAACGTTGAGGACAACATTTTTTTTAAGGAGAGGAGAATGATAGGTCCCTATAATACTAGTGTATCCCCCTTATTTTTATTGTTAGTGTATCCCTTGTATTGTTATTGTTGTGCCCATGTAGCCCCCATATTGTTATTGTTGTGCCCCATAGAAGCCCACTATTGTTATTGTTGTGCCCTTACATTATTATTGTTATGTAGGATCTAATTATATTGTGACCCTTTAGACTCCTATACCAAGGAGGTATTGTCATTTGAATCATCCAAGAATTGTTCATTTATGTGATGTAAAGGAGGTTGCCCCTTGAAGAGGCTAATTTTCAATTTGTTGATCTATTTTCTTTTGTTTTGTGATCTGGTTGTATAAAAAAAGGACCATGCGTTTCATCCACTACTTTTCTTGGTGGGGAAGGACCTAACTCTTTCACGACTTTTCACTTAGTATTGTATAAATAAGCACCATAGTTCTTTGCTTTCTTAGATTCAATATTCATATCT
The DNA here is from genome assembly GCA_000404065.3 of Pinus taeda. Lineage (NCBI taxonomy): Eukaryota > Viridiplantae > Streptophyta > Pinopsida > Pinales > Pinaceae > Pinus > Pinus taeda. Next base: position 97,571 of record APFE030315052.1, read on the forward strand.
TGCTTTCCGAGACTAAATCAATGACTTGGGCATACACCAACTAAGAAATTGTGTTAAAACTACTTGAGTGTCCATCCAATTTTTCTCTCATAAATGGAGAAGGCCATAGTGCATTCTTGCCATTTTATGTGGTGTTAGGTTGAAATTTACTATATTAGATAAAATATTGTTAATTTTTGTAGCATTGGATGTGTTCTAGCCATGAAATTTGGTGTAGATGCTAGAATACATGAGATCTCCAAAACCCATAAATCGTTTCTGGAAATTCGGCCTAGAAATGACTTAATTAGATTATTAACCAGTTTTTAAATATTTCCCAAGTCCAATCTTAGGGAATATGGTTAGTTAATCAGTATTAATTAAGTCAAGGTGAGAATCATCTAGAAACTCACACAAATCGATCCAGAGTTGATCCTAGCCATCAATTATGTTTTAATACTGGTCATTAGTGCTCCAACAGAGGATTATAAGAGGAGCTCGATGTGGTGATGGAGAAATCACTTGAGACACTTTAGCAGTTTCATTTCTTGGCAGATTGATTTCCAGAGTAACAACAGTTAGTTGTTGAAGAGAGGTCTAGAGATCAAAGCAATGAGAGAGGGGCAGAGACAATGAGGCTGGAGGATGCATTCCAGATCTAGTGAGTGCATTTATAGAGATGAAAAAAAGCCACAAAGAATCTGACATAGGGGCAGCACAACAACTTCTAGAGGCAAGTTCAATTTGCTGAGAGGGAGACATGTCCTTAGTTCCAGAGGTCGGAAAGGAGTCTCATAGTTCCAGTGAAGCATCATTCCATCCAATAAAAGGCATAATAACTTCATCAAAGACCAATGAGAGGCTTGACGTCTAATAAGATGGGTAGAGCAACTCAGAGGCTGATGGAGAGGGTGAGAGGGTCAATTTTCTGAAGGCAAGTTGTGCCGAGAGATTACCTGTGGGGTGAGGAAAATTCCTCACTAGATTTTCTCCAGTATTTTTCTTTGTAGGATTGCCATATTTCGCCATCCAGTTGTACTTAGAATTTCTCACTGCTGCATAATAATAATAATCCTCAGTCGCTGCATCGGTTTTCCCAAGTTGGGTTGTTTCGGGGACTTTTGTTCAAAAATAATTGTGTTAATTTTATGTGTGTGAGTTAGCATTTCTTAGCTTCTAGCATTTTATTTTTCCGCAAAATTTTATTTGTGAAGGTTGCAGTGTATTTATTTGGATACTTGTCATAGCAAATAATTGTTAATTAATTAGCAATCGGGAGAAATAATATTAGTTGATGTAATAGGACTCCAGTTTGGAATTTTCACATGGTATCGGAGCATAGTTGATCATCCAGAGAGCTCGGAAGCAAAAAGAAAGAATTTCACTGCTCAGTGTGGGCAACATGCCAAAATTCCCAAGGGTAGCACAATCTTTTGCCAAAGAGGCCAAGTTGCTTAAGGAAGATCGTTTTCATGAGAGAGGGGTAGAAAATTTCGATCCTTCCAGATTGAGTGATTCCAAAGGCAAAGGGATCAACTCAATCTTTTCATTGGGAAAATCTCTAGATGGATGTAAAGGTTTGGTAGCAGTATGCTAGAACAGAACCAATGTCAAGGTGGAAGAGATAAGAGCACACACAGAGGGAAAAGTTTCCTCAGGGAACTTCTATTCTCAAGAAGTTCAATTTTCCTTACACATTGGCAGTAGTTGTGAGCATATCTTCTCACTCTAAAAGGGAGTGCAAGTAACAGAACAGTAGTCGAGAAAAAGGAAAGAGAAAGTTTTCAACATTTCGTTGAGATGACCACTGTTGGACTTCGTGACCAGGTTGGATGGAGATTCCAACTATGTCATCTGGAAGGAAAGGATGTCCTTCCTTCTAGATGAATATGGCCTGAAAACCTATATTGAGACAATGGGGGTAGTGCCTCAAGATGCAGATCAGCAAAAAGAGTACAAGAAGGAGATGTCACGGGTGAAATGGTTGATCCTAGATGGATTCTGGGATCCTGTTGTTTCTCATATAGCTAGCAAAGTTACTGCCAAGCAGATGTGGGATGTTTACCCAAGGGATCAGTTTAGTGCTCAAAATAAAAAATGTTCAAAAGTCTTGAAACCTATACCAATGCATAGATCTCGGAGATTTGAATCCAACGCAACTCGTTTTACTTAAAACTGATATTGTATGCCACCAATATCATGTTATGATTGAATTTCCAAACAACTAAAACTTTTGTAATTGAGTTGCAAGTATGCCCAGTTAGCAATGTGTGTTGGGTTGTGTTATATTCTTTCCACATAGTTAACAGGGGGTTTGAGGGGTACCCGTAACCCCACTTTATGGGGTCGGGGCAGCGCCCCGGAAAATTTTGGTTTTGGACCCTATGTTAGGTTGGGCGGACCCACCTATGGTTTTGTGCATGATTTTTGCACATATTTTTTGGACGCGATGGTTTTCGGTCCATGGTTTTGGATGCAATGGTTTTCGGTCCAAGGTATTGGATGCTTCGGCATGTATAAATATGTATTGTAACATTGAAAGGAACATAATGAAAAATCAACCTAGTAGTCCCGGTTTTGGGATCCAGGGGAAAATCTCTGTGCATATGTGTTTTATGTGTTATGCTCTCACATTGTTTATTTTTCTGTGATTTAGAATTCGTATGGAGGTAATTTCTGTACGGGGTTAAAACCTACATTTGGTATCAGAGTTGTTTTGGCTTCAAGGGGACGCCTTTGTTGCTGAGAGGTTTCGCTCGGGCCTGTGGTAGACCCTGTTCAGTGGGAGCTCTACGAGATCGATTCTAGTGGTGAAAGAAGATGGCGAGCAGCGGAAAGATAGAGATTGAGAAGTTCAAGGGTCAGAGTTTTGAGTTGTGGAAACTCAAGATGGAGGATCTGTTGGTGGATAAAGATCAGTGGATCGCGGTAGATCCGGGTACTAAACTAACGGGAGTGACCGATGAAGAATGGAAGAAGTTGGATCGGAAGGCAAAGAGCACAATACGATTGTGTGTCTCAGATTCAGTATTGTTGAATGTATCAGGGGAAGCTACGGCGAAGGCTTTATGGGACAAGTTAGGGACTTTGTACCAATCTAAGTCTCTGGTGAATAAACTGTTCCTGCGGAAAAAGCTGTATAAACTGAGGATGAAAGATGGAGACTCGGTGACAGAGCATCTGAATGCATTTAATACTGTGGTAAGTCAGTTATTATCTGTTGATATTAAAATTTCAGATGAAGATAAGTGCATCAGTTTGTTGTGTCTCTACCAGACTCGTGGGATAGTCATGTTATTGCAATAGGTAGCAATGCAACTGCTTTGAAATTTGATGAAATAGTCTCAGCCTTGCTGACGGAGGAGATGAGATGGAAAATTATGGACAACCAGAATGGTGATGCCTTGTCTGTACGAGGACGGTCCCAGAATAGAAACAAAAATAAGTCATAGTGGGAGATCTAAATCTAGAGGGAGATCTAAATCTCCAGGAAAACCTACAAAGGTGGTGTGCTGGAAATGCGGAAAGGAAGGGCACTTCAGAAGGAGTGTAAATCTAAATCTCCTGATAAAGGAAAGGGATCTGATGATGCTCCTTCTGCAGAGGCGAAAACCACCTCAGATGAAGGTGGGGATGTGTACTTGGCTTCTTCAAGTCACATGTAGATCATGAGGCATGGTTGATTGACTCAGGTGCATCCTTTCACTTCACTCCCCATAGAGAGTGGTTCTGCGAGTATGAGAAATATGATGGTGGTGATGTCTTCTAGGAGATGATAGGAAGGCTAGAATCATTGGTTGTGGAAAAGTAAAGTTGAAGTTGCAAGGTGGAAGGGTTAGAACCCTTCCGGGTGTTCTGCATATTCCTGCGTTGGACAAAAATCTGATTTCTGTAAGCAAGTTGGATGATGCAGGTGTAAAGACAGTGTTCGAGAAGGATACCTACAAGATGGTTCGAGGAGCACTGGTATTGATGCGGGGAGTTCGCCTTGGAACTCTGTACAAGCTACAAGGTAGCACTATTGTTGACATGTGCAATAGTTCTATGGTTCCTGAAAATGGAGCAGAAAATCTAGTGGTCTCTTGAGAGAAGACCATGTTGTGGCATCAAAGGCTTGGACATATTGGAGAGAAGGGCCTTCGAATACTTCATGGTAAAGGTATGGTAGAAGGTATGAGTAATAGCTCTCTGGATTTTGAATTTTGTGAAAATTATGTATATGGGAAGCAGAATCGGGTGAGTTTCCCCTCTGGTGGTAAGAGGACGAAACAAATATTAAAGCTTGTGCACAGTGATGTGTTTGGACCTGTGAAAGTTCCATCACTGGGTAAGTCTGTGTACTATGTATCATTTATAGATGACTTCTCAAGGAATACATGGATATATTTCCTTAAGAAGAATCTGAAGTCTTTGACAGGTTTAAAGAATTTAAGGCTCTGGTGGAAAATCAGACAGAGAAGAAGATAAAGGTGCTGAGGACAGATAATGGTGGAG
>APFE030315052.1:103978-122487 GCA_000404065.3 Pinus taeda
GGACGCGATGGTTTTCGGTCCATGGTATTGGATGCTTCGACATGTATAAATATGTATTGTAACATTGAAAGGAACATGATGAAAAATCAAGCTGGTAGTCCCGATTTTGGGATCCAGGGGAAAATCTCTGTGCATATGTATTTTATGTGTTATGCTCTCGCATTGTTTATTTTTCTGTGATTTAGAATTCATATGCAGGTAATTTCTGTACGAGATTAAAACCTACAATGTGTACACTAACTATGTAGGTGACTGAGCATTTGACTGTAAAATTTGGGCCAATTGTTTGTTTACAAGTTTCTTTTTCTTATTGGCTCATGAATGGTGCAATTCTATTGGTTGTGGGTTCATTGAGGTGGTCCAATGGTGGAGAGCCATGTGGGCCAACGCTTGGCTTCCATGTGGCCTCATGTTGGCATTGTAAAATTTTGGGTGAGAGCTGAAGCACCCCACGGGAATCAAACCAATGACCTTCCACCAAGTAGCACAAGCCTCCACCACCACGCCATAACTTGGTTACATACCCCTATATGGTTTGGGTTATATTAATTTTTTATGCGCAAAGGTATTGGGGAAAGGGGGCTAGCGCTAAGCCCTAGCCCATGGCTACACCCCACACCACAAGGCCATGGAAGAGGGGGCTTAGGGCTAGGGATTAGCCCCGGCCCACAGTCTCGATGCCACCAATACATAATACCATAACCAGAGGCTAAATCCATGTCTGTAAGTGGAGAATTGGATAGGGGCCAGCCCGGGTCACATGACCCACCATTTAACTGAGAGCGCAGAAAGCAGAGTGTGCCATCCCCAAGCCATATGGCCACAATACGACCTCACTGCCAGCAAAAAGGAGCACACCTGAAACTAGGCACCTGCCCCAATATTTTAGCACCTAGCCCCTAGTTCTATGCACATGACGGAACCAAACGCTAGATGTTGGGGGCAGGCGGTTAGCCCTAGCCATGGGGCACATGCCCCCCATGCAACCTCATTCTTTGGAAACTGAGCATTAGTGGACAAGTTACCTTTTCAAAAATTTCACCCGTCGGGCAAGATCTTAGGCTAGGTTTGCGTGTCGGTTCCAAGTTTGGGGCACTCAACCCAGGTTTGGGTCGAATTGGAGGATGGTTAGATGGGAAATTTGGGAAAAACTTGTAACATGCATAACTTTCTCAATTTTTGGCCAAATGATGTGCAGAAACAATCCAGATGAGGGTTTTTGGCAGTTATGGATCCATTAGAGACATTTGTTTTGTATTCTAAGCATTTTAAAGCTATGAAAACATAAATTTGAGCACTTAATGAAAGAGGCTTTGCATTGGAAGCTAGACCAAGAGATATAGCCCAAGAGAGGAGTGAACTCCTCTATCATGTTTGTTGTTATGTGTTCTGATATGGTATTTTTGTCTCTATTTTGGTTGTTAATTAAGTTTAAAAATCAATTGTTTATGTTTTTTGTAACATGATCCATTACCCAAAATACATAAAATTTCACTTGCAATTTGTATATCACCTTCAAGTTTCACAAACAGATCATTTTGGTATCAGAGCATGAGGTTATTGTGAAGGTTTGATTTTGTTTGCAAGTGTTTTTCTGATGCTTACAAGGTTGAAGCATAAAAGAGGAGAAGGAGAACTTGTGTAGCCAAAATCTCGAATTGTTTCAAGGAGAGCAAACACACCTCAAGCTTGAATAGTCATGGCATATGAAGAAGGTCGTGAAGGGATTTCTAAAGATGAAATAACATTAAGAAAAGCTTTCTTTGAGATGTATGAAATGGTAAAGGTTCTTTATGAAGAGAGAAATTCAAGGTTGTATGGAGAGAGCTAAAAACCTCCAAAAGGAGATGGAGGAAAAGGAAACAAACCTCCAAAATGGGATGGAAGGAATGGTGACAAGCTACCACCTTCACCTCCATCCTCATCCTCATATTTTAATTCTTCTTCCCTTTCACAAACACCTCCAAATTCTCCAAAATGACATGGTAAAACTCCTTTGTTAAAGCTTGATATTAAGTTTGAATTGCCTATGTATGCTGGAGAGGTAGATCCTAAGAAATTAGATAATTGAGTTCGTTAGTGTACTGCAGGATAAAAAGAATCAAGTATGATGAGACCAAAATTCAGCTTGCTGCTCTTAGATTGGAAGGTGCAACACTTATTTGGTGGTAAGCCAAAACTCAAGAGGACATGAAGAAACATGGTAAGTTTTTATCCTCTTGGAATGATTTTGGTGTTGCAATAAGAAGGAAATTTTATCCATTAGCATACATGCAAAAATCTATTATGGATTGGAAAAACTTTAGGAAAGCTAAAGGTCAAAATGTGCAAAGTTATACTCAAGAATTTAGGAAAAGAGCTTTGATTTTGGGTATAGATTTGTCCTCTCAAGATACTTTACTCAAATACATTGGAGGATTACATAGTTACTTGAGACATACAATTCTCATGTTCAACCCTACAAAACTAGATGAATTTTGTGTACATGAAACTCATTTAGAGGCAAGAGGGAAAATATTTCTGAAGAAACTAGTGAGAAGTCATTCAAGTGTGGGGAAAAAGGAAAAGGGAAATTTAAACGCAAAGATAAAAATATGCTTCAGTCAAGAAAGGTGTAAAGCTCACATGTAAACATTGTTCTAAAGAAGGCCATGATGAAGACCACTATTCGAAACTTCATCTCAGATGAGACCCAAAATTTTTAATAACAAGGAGAGAGAAAAGATTTTCGCAATGATACAACAAGATCTAAGATCTAATTCCAAAGATGAAACAAAAATCATAGCCATGGGATTGAAAGGTAAGGATTCAATTGCAAGTACTAGTTCTTCTAGAAAACCCAATGAAACTCAAAATGAAAGAGAATAATAGAGTTGTTCCATATTAGAATCACCACAAAACATATCAAGGTAGATACTTTGTTTGATAGTGGTTCACAAGCAAACCTCATTTCAAAAGACATTGTCAAGAAACCAAATTTGGAAACCATTCCTCATCTTAAACCTTATCCTTTGGGTTGGGTATGTGACAATTCCAAGTAGCCAAGTGACAAGAAAATGCATACTTAGATTTTCCATCACTGCAAATTTTATTGATGAGGTAAAACTTGATGTTGTTCCCCTTGACATTTCTGGTATTTTTTTGGGAAGCCCATAATTATATGACAAAAAAGCCATCTTTCATCGTCATCAAAACAAGTATCACTTGTTTAAAGATGGGATTGAGTACATTGTTAGAGCACATAGCAAGAAGTTAAATTTATCTCTCGTGAATGTTGGAAAAATGAAGAGGTTTGTAAATGCTAGTCATAATTTTACATTATTGATGATTAAACATAAAGATGTTGATGAATCTGGAGTCTTTCAAGGATATGAATCAAGTTTTAAATCTAATTTCATTGAGGTTGCTAATCCATGTGATAAGATGCTTCAAGAGTCTAACATGTTTCCTCCTAAAAGAGGAAAATTGTATGAAGTGCAATTGTAGTTGGATGCATCATTGTTGAACATTGGTATGAACAAGATGCCAGTGTTAAAGAATTCAGGGGTCAAAAAACAGATGCAAAAGCTATTTGACAAAGAGGACATTGGCTCTAAAATATCTTCTTGTGGGATTCATAATGTTTTGGCTTTGAAGAGGGATGGTGCATGGCGATGGTGATCACATTTGATGAAGAGTCAAGCCAAGTGCAAGGCTAGACAAGCTAAGCATCGTTATGACTACAGTGTTCAAGGTGAAGTGAACTTGAAATTGAATAAGTCTTCTTTGATTGAAGATCGAGGAGAGAATGTTTAGATTTCTTTAACAGAAGTTTTATCTTCTAAATGTCTTGAAGAATTGTAGCAAGGTCCTATCCTTAACAAAGAAACGAGAACTTCAAGAAGAAGGAATGGGAAGCACCTTCATATGGGGTTCCAAGGTACAAATTGAGGCAAAGCCAAATGGATTGAGAAGGGAAGGGTGAGGGAATTATACCCTCATATGTTTGTTGACTGAAAATGAGATTTTGGAGGTCCAAAAGATTCCAATGGGGAGGATTGATCCAAGGGATCAGTTTAGTGCTCAAAATTCAAAGTGTTAAAAAGTGCACTAAACCTATACCAGTGTGTAGATCTCGACGACTTCAATCCAACACAACGCATTTCACTCAAAAATGATATCGTATGCTCTTGTTATCGTGTTCTGATCGAATTTCCAAACAACTAAATTTTTTGTAATTAGGTTGCAGGTACACCCAGTCAGCAATCCAAACATTGACAGGAAGGGTATTGGGCATTTTACTGTACAATTAAGGCCAGTGGTTTGTTGACAAGTATCTTTTTCTTATTGGCTCGTGGATGGTGAAATTATATTGGTTGTGGGTTCATTAAGGTGGTCCAATGGTGGAGAGCCACGTGGGCTAATGGCTGGCTACCACGTGGCCTCCTGTTGGCATTGTAAAATTTTGGGTGAGGGTCAAAGCACCCCACAGGTATCGAACCAGCAACCTTCCACTAAGTATCACAAGCCTCCACCATCGCACCATAAATTTGTTTCATACCCATATATGGTTTGGGTTATATTAAACTTTTATGCGCAAAGGTATTGGGAAAGGGGGCAAGGACTGAGCCCTAACCCATGGCCACACCCCACACCACAAGACCATGGCAGAGGGGGCCTAGGGCTAGAGTTTAGCCCCGACCCAGAGTCTCGGTGCCACCAACGCATAAGACCACAACTGAAGGCTAAATCCATGTCCGCGAGCGAAGAATTGGATAGGGGTCAACCCAAGTCACATGACCTGCCATATACCTAGGAGCATGGAAAGCAAAGGGGGCTAGCCCTAGGCCATATGGCCACAATACGACCTCATCGCCAGCAAAAAGGATCATGCCCGAAACTAGGCACATGGCCCGAGATTTTAGCACCTAACCCCTGGTTCTATGCGCATAACGAAACCAAGCGCCAGATATTGGGGGCCCGACCAGCGGGGGCGGGCGGTTAGCCCAGCTAGTGGACAAGTTAATTGTCCGAAAATTTCACCCATTGAGCAAGATTGTAGGCCAGGTTTGCGCGTCATTTCCGAGTTTGGGGCGCTCAAGCTAGGTTTTGGTCGAATTGGAGGATGGTTAGCTGGGAAATTTGGAAAAAACTAGTAACGGGCATAACTTTCTAAATTTTTGGTCAAATGACGTGCAGAAAAAACACAGATGGGGTTTTTTACAGTTATGAATCCATTAGAGACATTTGTTTTGCATTATGAGCATTGTAAAGCGATGAAAACATAAATTTGAGCACTTAATGAAAGAGTCCCTACATTGGAAGCTGGACCAGCAGATGTAGCCCAGGAGAGGGGTGAACTCCTTTATCATGTTCGTTGTTATGTGTTTCTGATATGGTATTTTGTCTATGTTTTGGATATTAATTAAGTTTAAAAATCAATTTTTTATGTGTTTTGTAACTTGATCCATTACCTAAATTACATAAAATTTCACTTGCAATTTGTATATCACCTTCAAGTTTCACAAACAGATCAGATGCTCTCTCCATGTTATATCAGGGTACTTCTGAGTGGCAGAAGATGTACCTAGAGGAGAAGTTGAGACTCATCTGGATGCAAAAAAGGGAAGGAATATACCCCTTCCTTACTAGGATTCAGGAGGTCCAAGATAAGTTGTCAGCTATTGGGGCAATGCCTCAACCCACAGAGCTAGTGCGATTGGCACTCAACAGTGTCTCAGAGGAGTGGCGGGTCTTTGTCCAAAGCATATTGGGCAGAGATAGGCTACCAGATTGGGATAGAATGTGGGTTAATTTGCAGCAACAGGAGTTGAGACAAGCTCTATTAAAGAACTCCATCAGTGGCAACAACAGCAGATCAAAGGTGGTGAAGGAGGAGGAGAATGTGGCCCTCGCACCAAAGGGTCCCAGTCAAGGGCAGGGGGAGCTGAGAAAGAAGAAGAAGGACTTGTCAAAGGCCAATTCTTCACGTGTGGCAAGCTTGGTCACTACATTACCTAATGTCCTCTCAGGAAGAAGGACAAGGAGGAGAAGCACGACCAATAGGTAGCCTCAACAAACACCAATAGTTTGTCCTCCAGGCTAGGGGAAGTCTTCACAATGTTTTCAAATATACCCTTAAGAGTGAGGTGGGGTGACTTGGTGTTGTAGCCCTAAAGGGCTACAATTGGGAAGTATCCTTGAGGAGTGCATCTCATGGATCATTACCTGGCTACATGGGCACACAATATTTAGTAACAAGATGGATCAATTGCAGCGGATGCAGTCAGTACCAGAGTGACAGTTGCAGACTAGTAACCGTTATATTTTGGGGAGTGTAGTGCATATTTGGCAATGATGTAGTTGGCACAACGCAGAGTCAAAAACAACGCAAATTCTTCAGTAACAGTGCAGATGCAAGTAGCAGTCAGAGACTCCGGTGACAAATGCATCATATTGATCACAATTGATTCAATATTTTGGATGCTTTTTAGTTGTAATAGCAACATATGAGAGGGAGTTGCAGTGCAGGTGCAGTGTTGGCAGCAATATGGAAGTGTTAGCAGCAGCATAAATGCAATGTATATCAAATTTGTGAAATGGTTGGTGGGAAAAAGTTACCAGATATTAGCAACGTGACAGGAGATGATGCAAAGAGAGGGTGTTGTGGTAGGAAGTGCATCACTAGAACACATTCCTCGCTAATATGGAGTGTTAGTTTTTGTAGCATCATATGTGTTCTAGATAAGAAATTTGTTGGACAAGATAGAATACATGAGATCTCCAAAACCCAAAAATCGTTTCTGGAAATGACTTAATTAGATTAATAACTATTTTTAAATATTTCCTAAGTCTAAACTTAGGGAATATGGTTAATTAGTCAATATTAATTAAGTCAAGACGAGAATCATCTAAAAACTCACATGGATCGATCCAGAGATGATCGCAACCATCGTTATGTTTTAATCTTGGTCGTTGGTGCTCCAACAAAGGATTATAAGAGGAGGTCGTTGTGGTGATGGAGAAATCACTTGAGACACTTGATCAGTTCGATTTATTGGCAAATCGCTTTCCAGATTAGCATCAATCAGTTTCCGAAAAGAGAGCTAGATATCGAAGCAGTCAGAGATGGGCAGAGACAGTGAGGCTGGAGGAGGCATTCCAGATCCATCGAGTGCATTTACAAAGAGGTAGAAGAGCCACAAAGAAGCTAACACAGGGATAACGCAACAACCTCTAGAGGCAAGTTTGATTTGCTGAGAGGGAGAGACGTCTTCAGTTCCAGAGGTGGGAAGGTGTCCTAGAGTGCCAAAGAAGCATCTTTCCATCTAGTAGAAGGTATAACGACTTCATCAGAGACTAGTAAGAGGCTTTACGTCTAGCAGGCTATGCAAAGCAGTGCAAAGGCTGACGTAGAGGGTCAAAGGGCCGAGTTTCTGAAGGCAAGTTGTGCCAGGAGATTTCCTGTGGGGTGAGGAAAATTCCTTACTAGATTTTTGCTATTATTTTTCCCTATAGGATTGCTAGATTTCGACATCGAGTTGTACTCAGAATTTCTCACTGTTGCATAATAATAAAAACCCTCAGTTGTTGCACTGGTTTTTCCGAGGACTTTTGTCCAAAAATAATTGTGTTAATTTTATGTGTGTGTGCTATCATTTCTTAGCTTCCAACTTTTTATTTTTCCGTAGAATTTAATTTGTGAACGTTGTAGTGTATTTATTTCGATATTTGTCGCAGCGGATAAATTGTTAATTAATTAACAATTAGGAGAAATAATATCAATTGCTGTACTAGGATTCCAGTTTGGAATTTTCACAAATACTACCATAATGTCTAACTACTCTCATTAGGAAAAAGGCCCTAGTGCATTACCAATCTATTAAACCAAACTTCTTAATCATTGTTTCCAATTCTTGTCATTTACAAGCATTTGAGTGTGAGAACTTGCAAATTATTGAACGTGATTGCATGTAAGACTATAAGCCATGTGAGGGGCCTTGATGCATGCCTAATCCTAAGTGTGCATATTTCAAGTGTGTGTGCTTTTTTTCCAAAGCATTCTGTTTAGTTTAAAGTTTTGTTTCATGGTTTCTTAGCTTAGCGAGTCAACTTTTGTTGAAAATTCCTAGTTTTTTAATTTAAGTTAACTTTAGTACTTAATGTTAGAATGTGACAACCAATATAGCCTAGCTCTTTATAGATTGTAATGTGCTTCAAAGTTTGCAAACACCTGAATTGATATAAAAATCATGTTATAGTTTATGTACTTTAATTAGCTTAACAATTTTAGCATCATTACGAGGGAAGCACATTTTTAGTTAAGCTAGATTTAGAGTTTTCTTGAAGATTTGCATTTTATTTTTCACAATAAAAACATTTATGATTTGCAGGAGTGGAGGCGTAATACTAGAGGTAAGAACCTTCACATTCACTTTAGCTAAGTCCCTGCAAGCCCAAGTCTTGTTTATATTTCTCTGCTTAAATTAGACTTCGTTTTAAGAATGTTTATTTACGCATTCTCATGTTAGATCTAGAGATAAAAAAAATGTAGATTTGTAAAGAAACCCCCAACTACTAATCAACCCTCAGTGGTATCAAGAACATCCAAAACATAAAAAGAGTTAGAAGAATATATCACACCAACTATTGGAGGAATAACCATTTAGTAAATTGAGTAAAAACATTTTGAAGGAAAAAGGTCGACACTTGTGGAAATAAAAGTATTATTGGCACATCAAACTAAGAAAAACCAAGTACGAAAAGGAAACCCTTCAGTAGAAAAACCAAGAAAAATAATCCCTCGACTAGTTCTTAAATAAATAAAAATTTAAATTTAGTGAACCAATCTCTCAACTAGTCTTTGAAGAAAAATGACCATCTAAAGAAAAACAAATTAAATTGACTAGTGAACTATTAGAAAATGATCTTCATTGGATTGAAGAGTTGTCAAGTTTTTCTGAAGTAAAAATGGCAGATGTGGATAGAGAACAAGAATATAGGGAAAGAGAAGAACAAGAAAGACATGAACATGAACAAGAACTACTTGAAGTAGAAAGAAGAATAAGAAGAAGAGAAGAATGGGAAAGAATTAAAGCAGAAAGGGAAAGAAAAGCTAACACATACCATGATGATAAGGAATCAAATTGTTTAAGGAAGAATACAGAGAGAGAGAGATAAAGAAGGAGAAGACCAAGAAGATGAAACTACTTTTGGGTTTCCTATTTTAGATGCACTTACAGCCTTGGGAATTGAGATAAAAATGAAGAACATTCCTCCTTTTGTTCTTTCAATCTTCTATGGTATGCTTAACAAAGACCCTAATGCTTTGTTGTTTGAATTTGATATTTTATGTTGTACATATGGTTATACAAATGATTCTCAAAAACTTGATTTATTTCTTGCTACTTTAAAAGGGTTTTCGCTAAAATGGCTTATGGGATTAGGAGAATCAACTATATTATATTGGAATGATATGAGAAAAACATTCTTGAGAAAGTATCAACCTTATTGTCAATCCCACAACTCCAAAGAAGATATTTTAGGATGAGTCAACAAGAAGATGAAAGTTTGGAAGATTACTTAGAGAGATTATATATAATTTACAAAAATAAAAGCAGAGTGATCTAAGTCATTAATATACTCAAACAATCTTCCTAAAAGGAATCTCGGATGAATGTATAGATGTCCTCAATCTTATATGTGCATGGGATATTTCTCGATTACGTTATCATCAAATTATGGAATTATGTAGGAAATATTAAAGAGGAAGAGCTAAATCATCTAAGTGAGAAAGGGGTGCACTCTCAAAGGTGATAAAGTCAACTTTAGGAAGAGTCAATAGAGCAAAACTTGGCAATTTATTAGAAAATTTTAAAACAAACTTTCTAAATACTATGTGATGTCAAATCGATACATTGAAAACTAGAAAGATGCAAGACGAACAAAATGAAGTATTATTTATATTTTGCCATAAATTTAGAAAGAAACACCATTTACATGAATGTCCTTTGGATAGTATTTGTTGGTGAAAATTTTCAAAAATTGTAGACCCAGTGTTTGGTTTCAAGTTGCCAAAAAAGATATCATCGTAGTATAGCTTATCATTGACATTTTCACTCCTTTTGGAGAAAAGGAGTGTCTCACCTAAGGCATGTCAGAACAGAGAATGATAAGAGGGATCTAGATGAGTGGCAGAAAATAGAAGTTACCATTCCATTGTTCATTCATTTTAAACATATTACTAGCCAACGCAACCAGATCTATTTGTAGATTTTCCATTCATAGATTAAACGATAAATAATTACACATCCATAGTTAAAAAATTTAAAGGGGTCACACATTCATCACACCATATAACACAAATCATTCTCGCAAATCCTTATTTATTATTCAGGCAATCATTACAATAAATTCTTCACAAGCTTGTGCAATTGCATATCTTTAGATCAAATTACATTACATCAAAACAACAAGTTCATAGAGAAAAGACTCATGATTCTGCGCAGGTTACAGGATCTTAGCATGTAGAACATTAGTAGTAGACCCAAATACTAGCTCTAACTCTAACTACTTGATTTTCCCATCTATGGCTTCTTTTATAGATTTTCTCGCTTGATCTGGTCATCGTGTAAGTTCCTTGATCCTGTCCTTGATTAGGTCCACTTTGACGAAATATGGTTCCTTTGTCCCTGTCCTTCTTTATCTTTTCAAAATTGAGCTTGTGTTTCCTTATTTTGTGGTTGTGCAAGTCATAATATAAGTTACTTATCTATCACTTTTTGTTTTGTAGTGGTCTGCTTCCGGCGGACCTATCCATTCTTTTCTCTATGACTACTCTGCAAACTTGTTTCCCAAAATATCTTCAAAAAATAAAGGACCCAACAGGCCCCGACCAGAACGTATTGACTTGATGTTAAGGCAATTTATGTTGTTGCATATGGTCTTTGTTGAAATTATGCTTCTCTGCTTGTTGTTGTGTCTTTCTATATTATTGTTTCTCCTTCAAACGAAAGACCCAACTCTGGCACATCTCGGAAAATATCATCTCAGAAACTGGTATATGCAGAAACAACGTTGTTCCATGTCTACAAAATGGTGAAGACTTTTCCCAAAAAATTCTTTGTAGCCTCAACATTCAGTTCAATGGGTTGGGACTAAAGAACCTCTTGGAATTGACCTTATGTAGTGGAATTGAGAGCTCTGAGTCGGACAAAATGATTCTACGCAATCGAACGAAAGTATCTGAGGACTCACTTAGTAGCCTACGATGCTTCATCGATCTGATTTCTCTAAGCATCTAATGCATATGCTTGTGCTAGAAGATCCTTTTGTCGTTCTAAATATGGATTTTGCATTACCGGATCAAGCAGTTTCTTGACATTCTCACAGAGTGGGTACACAGGATGAGTTTTCTTTTCCATCACACTACTCCATTCCGAGACCTGACTAAAAATGTAGTTAGAATTATTCATGAATCATTGGAGAGTGTCTTTGAAAGATGAGGCCACAACAATCTCTGGGGCATGCTCTTGATACAGGATAGAAGGATTCATGAGTGCTTGGCGAAGCTTGGTAACAGTGCCCTGCAAATCTTTATCTTACACGACTAATTTAAGACATGTGGTTTCAACATACTCATAACATTCGACAAGGGAACATGCAGCAAAGTATTTAGGTAGCTTAACAAAAAATTCAGCAAGGGCAAGCCACATTGTCTGAAACTTGGAACTTAAATCAGAAACTTGTAGTTCTAATTGTTCTGTCTCCTCCTGCAGCTGATCTTTCTTGCTTGTAACTAAAGGGATTTGTTATTATTTCTTCTCACAGGTGGTCGAAAGCTCTATGTATATGGATTCAATAGTGACCAAGTGATCCTTGAGCTTGGTGGTAGGGATCAAATGAACTGGAGCAAATGTGAAGTAGACCAATTCTGCAAATTGTCGGCTAAAGGGTGTTCGACAACAGGAATCTGGCTTATAAAGGTTATTCGTTGGCAACTGAAAATTCCAACTGACCTTGTGGTGAGGATTCCCAGTCCTAGCTATGTTGTTTACGAATAGCCTAGTGGAGTCTTGTAATAATAGGCCTTGGAAAGAGTGGAACTAGATCGTGCTGGTAGGTAACCAAAGAAAGGACTTGACGACAGTTTTTTGGGTCACAAACGAAAGTAGCGACCTGCTCAGTAGAGAGCACTAAAACAGGTGGCGATGAAGGAACAATATATGTGGGAACAACTGGTATTGTGGCTGCCTTATGTTGAGCTTACAGAGATGCAATGGACGGAGGCAGAATGATGGGATTAACTAGGAATGATTCAATTTCCATTTAAGCATTCTCACTAAGAACAATATCAGGGTCAAGGCGATGAGAGATGGTTTCCTCAAAGGTATAAGGCAACAAATTAGGGGAATGATTAGATGATGGAAGTTTTTATTTGGTAATATGGATGGTGGGTTGAGTGGTTGTAGAAACAACACCCTGATCTGTAAGGTCAATCAAGCTAGAAGTGGAGGTTTTGGGATTTTTTCGTGACTACCAAGGAAAATTTCAGCGTGGTTGGTGAAAAAGGGAAGGTTTTTAGCAATTGTTGGTGATGCAACAAACACATGGGAAACAACATTAACATAAGTAGATTTTTGAACTAAAGAGCCTACCTCAAACCAAGTCATGTATGCATAAAAAGTACGCTCCCCAATCTTCTTCATTAGTAGTTGGAGGTCTTGCTCAGATTGAGGAGAGCGCTTTCTGGATGATGATGAGTACCATCGCCAGAATTCTTCAGTCACATTCCATCAAAAGAATATACAACTTCATCGTCTTTCTGCATAGCGATGACTCATGTCCATGAAAGCACCTCTGTGTGGAAGGAAATCTCAATCAAATAGAATGGCAGGTTATGCATAGAAAAGGTTGTTAGATTGACAATAAGGGGTCAGACATAAGTGTTATTGTGGCTGATTCCAAGCCACATATGATGATAATATCAGTTGATCAATGGAAGAGGCACTCTGGAAACATGATAGGTGATGTTGAATATCTTAGTGTACCACTTCTTAAAGGTGTGTTCGTTGAAATCTCTATTTGTTGGATCTTCAATGATTCGTCAGGGAGCATAGGCATAGGCTAGCGACTAATCATCAGCTACTTGGGCAAGATATTTATCTTCTAGAGGGCATTGTTTCATCATGGTGAAAGGAATGACCATATATCCAAAAACAAATTAGGCTTTCCTCTTGTAGACATCCTTGTAGATTTCAAAGAGCTCATTGAGCAAATAATTATGCTAGTTAAGTTGTCCCCTTTTACACATGTCTCTGAGACATATATAGTATCAAGCAAGCATTCCCCTCTTGTATAGTTGCGCATAAACTTTCTAGCAATAATATAGCAAGAAACCTTAATTGGCTCATTGTTAATCAAGTCAATTACAGCTCCACGAGCCTTCTGTTGGGTGCCATAGTTTGTGTACAAATTGTTGTCACCAATTTTCTTGCCATGGTTGGAAACACTTTGGAACACCTTAGAGACATCAAATTCGTAGGTAGAAAGTCTCGTGAGCCTATGAATATCATGAACATGGATTAGATATTCCTAATCTAACTATAAGGAACCTCCGTGGAGTCTACTTATCAGAACTTTGGTACAACGCATGACTTATCCTATGGTGCCAAAGATAGTTAAATCGAGCAAAATCAACAAGGTTTACTACTTTATTGGGAGAAATATGGGTTTTATTTTATGGGATATGTGGGCAACAAGTCACACATTGGGCTGCATGAAGAAATCAGAGCGGAGTGTAGGAAATAGGACATGTCGGACAAATCAATATCGAATAAGTAATGTTTATCATACGTCCCCAACAGATCATTAGTGGTATGGAGGTGGGAATCAAAGGGAAATAGAGAGACGACATGTTTAGAAGGTGTTGTGGTCACCAAAAACCCCCCTCTTTGTTTGATATTAGCAATAATACCAAGCAAAGGGGTACCCTTAGTAAAAATTCAAACAAGCATTTTTAGGAACATTTTTGTTTTAAATCCTTAAAATTTTATCGCAACAAAGCAATGAAACATTTCTTTTATGAGCATGATAAACTACGAAGGAGCAATGTGAAAATCATTGCATCACATTCACTATGAAACGATCTTAAAAAAAAAACTTAAGAAAATCTCCGACGGCCAATGTACGACGTCGCATATCGCAACATCACGTAAAGTAGCACACAATGACTAATATCTGCGATCTGCGATCTGTGATCTGTGATCTGCGATGATCCGATATTGTGATATCACGATACTATAATGCAGATCTGCTTTCTGCGATCTGCGATAAGCGCGAGTTTTCCTCGGCACAGTATTCAAGGAAAGTTGCCCATTAATCAAAATTAAGTGCGGCCTTAAAAAGGGAAATTAATGATTGTACGAAAGACTGCTTTTTGTTTTTCAAAGAGTCAGTTTGCTATGAATGTCATAATTATGCACACATAAGATTTGAAGCTTTCATGTCAATCTTTATTACTATTACTCTTTTCCTTTGCGCAAACTATAAAACAGGAAATAACATGAAGCAATATGCAGGAAACATCTAAGGAAAAAGGGGAAAGCGCCAATGCTCGGAGAACACAGAAGAAATCTCTTCAGAAATGGGTGCCGCATACGATAGGACTACAGATTCCAGAGTATCACTCAACAGATGCTGATGCCGATAGATCATCTAAAGCTCAGAATCAAAGGCGCACAAAAGCAGCATGATTACAAAAAGACCTGAAACTTACACACCATAAAAGCCCGGCACGAAGAACGGAGGCAGTTTTCAATCCAGAGAATTCCTCAGAAAGTAAAGTCTTCTGACTCATCAAGTCGTTCGCAAAGACAGAAACCGAAATAGCAAAAGCAAAACCAGTTTGAGGGAAATTTGAGTTATTACCAAGTATACACCCAGTCAGCGGGAGATTCTCTAAAATATCTTATAGTTTACCAGAAAGTGGTGCCAACTCTTGTTACTTCTATTTTTATAGCACACACGAAAAGGGAAGGCAACCAGCCGACTCTTCCCAGTCGAATGTTGCATGCTTACAGCACTGAGGAGTAAATACAGAAATAGTTCAGAGTCAGATTTAATTTTTAGAAATAGTTTGCTTTATCAGAAGGACAGTCATCTGAAAACCGGATCCTAAATTTATGTAATCAAGTTAGTTAGCTAGCAGTATTTAAACCCTTCTCAGGCATTTAGAGAAGGGTCCGGAGATTTGTCAAAAACTCGTCCTCAGAACATGCAATTTTGCGCCCTCGGAGGTGGTTTTGATGAATGGATGGATCAAGGTTTATTAATGTTTGCATTTGATATCTGCTACTGATGTTGCACTTCTGTACTCTTAGTAGATGTTAGAGCAAAGAGAGATAAATCATTTTTGCTTGAAGCTTATGAGTGGAACCAGTCATAAATGGTACTTTTATCTCTTGACCATTTCTGCTTATATTCTTCAAGTGATTTATAGTTTTTCAGTTATTTATATGTCATTGTATGAATGTGTGGGTTACCATTTGGCACTTCTGTACGGTGGAGTCATATTGTTTATGTTTGACATATGAGTAGCTTATTATGCGATATATTGTTCACAACTGTTTTGCCTAACTTCTTATGCAAAGTGGTTCATCTTTAATGATTTCTATTCTTATATAGTTGAATGATCTTTATTACCAGTTATTGTTCGAAATCTCTTTAGATCGCATAATAAAAGATATACATCCCGGGTTAGCGTAGATTAGATGTGTTGTTTCTCACTAGATTACAATAGCATAGAGTAAAGTTAAAGAATCAGAATTAGATTAGCTTTAAAATACTCTTAGATCAGCATAATTCAATTCTACACACACACACACCCAAGATCGAGAAACTGGTCCCGTTATGCCCAGTCGGACCCGCTATACCAAACGGATAAGGAGCTGCCAACCAAGGTCCGGACCGGGTGGGTATCCCCCTTGTTGTCGACCCGATTTTCGGGGCTTCAACATATTTGGCCCTAGAAGGAGGGCATGAACTATGAATGGCACCTAAATCGAAATCTAAATACCATTCTGAGAGTAAATGACCCTCATCAACTCCCCCGACTTCTCCAGTACGTTTAAATTCAGAGTCAGAAGTCGGTCGAATATTAACTGCTGCTACATACCCCAATATTTCAGACCAATCTACCATTGAACCCCCTGAAGTTCAAACTCTTATTCAAAAAATCCAGGGATTTTCTATTTTTACACTGGGGTCTGATAAATCTCAAAGCAGCGTGACTTCGTAGTACAATCCTGCTCATCCCCTGACCAGGTTAAAGAGCGGAAAATTTGACATCCAGCCAACTGAATTCCCTCTTCCCACCAGGAAGAGAGCAAGGAAAACACCATTGCAGTCTGACAATGAGACTCTTTCATCTACATCATCCATCTCAACCCCCTCACCTCAAAGTCAACTGCCCACATCTTCATTCCAAACCACTCATCCACCTTCCACAACCCCTCTTCCCCAATCTTCCAAGATCATAATATCTTCATCTTCCCATCCTCAAGGATCATCCCCTACACTTGCAATTACCAGCAACTCAAAAATGGCCCAATCTCCATGGAACAACCCTGGAGCGGTTTTAATGCCTCCACCCCTAAGCCAAATACCGGCCCATCCTGAGAAATGGCTACCCAAATTCAACCCAGAAGCAGGCATGCTAGCTGAAGAGCACATTAACAATTTCATGCTCTCTGTCAATCTCAACGGAGTTACCAACGAAGATGTTGTTGTCCAGCTTTTTCCCTATACAATGCAAGGAACAGCCGGGTCATGGTACTTTTCATTACCTTCCAGGTCTATAACAAGTTGGGACATCTTTCAAAACCAATTACTCACCAAATTTGGTGATGACAGATCAACGGAAACGTTAATCAGTGACTTATCCAATCTCAAAGCCGAAGCCAGAGAACCCATCAAAGATTTCAATTTACGATTCAATAAGATCCTCAACAAAATCCCCACTGCTTCCCAACCTAGCGAAGAAGTACGATGTGAATGGTATATCACAGCCTTACCATCAAACTTAGCAGTCTTTGTAGATAGGGCAAATAAAACAACTTTAGTTGAAAACGTCACAGAGGCGATAGCAGTAGAGAAACGCGTTATAGCCTTGGAGAAAAGATCTGCGACAGAAGAACGCAAATCTAAAAAGATCACCTTCAAGGAAGACCCCAAGAAGAAATAGACGAAAGATCCTTTCGATTTAGAAGGGTTGCAGAAGGTATTAAAGACCATGTCCAATGAGATGATTGACATAAAAAAACAAGTGGTAGAAACTTCTTCAAAAAAGCCCTATAGAACTTTTAAAAGAGGCCCTTCAATATATGCGAAACCACCCAACGCTATCTCAAATGTCGAATCCGAAGAAGAGGAAGAAGAAGAGAAAACCGCTGAAGGGCAGATCGATGATGAAGAAGTTGTGGAACTACAAGGAATGTGGGATTTCATCCTCCCACAAGAAGAAGATCAAGAAGCATTTCCGGTTAGCACACAAAGCAAAAACCAACTTGATCCTCCCCAAACTACCCCTAAGCAGAAGGGCGCGAGCCCTACAGTAAAAGAAAAAGTCGCAAAAAGAAAACGACCGCTAAGGCGACTCAATCTAGCCCAGTCCAACCAGATCAAACACCTCCACCAAGAACACTAATAGTGTCAGATGAAATCGACTACAATATTATTGATGACATGAAAAAGACTAGGGCTAATATCACTCTTTATGAATTGAGAAAATTGAAACATCAACAGAAGATAATGATGAAAGAATTACACGTCGTACCTACTACATCTTTGCCTACAGCTGTAGCTACCCACAACATGGGGAGACCCCCAATCAACACAGCCAATAAGATCGATCCAAATGACATCGCCTTGATTGGAGGAAGATCAAGATCTCACACTCCCCCCTTTTTTCTCACTTATGAAATCTTCAATAAAAACGTGCACAATTGTTTGGTAGATTCTGGAGCTTCAACAAATATTTTACCCAGATCAATATGTGCCAAGTTAAACGTTCAACCACAAAAATCGGCAGTGCGCATAGTTCAGCTTGATCGGTCTCAAGTCGAAGTGATTGGTGAACTTAATTAAGTCACCATAAGATTGTCGTCTAACCCCAAGGTATGTCAGGTTATCGACATTCTAGTAGCTGATATCCCTGAATTCTACGGCTTAATTCTTAGCAGGGATTGGTCCGAAAAACTCCATGGATACTTTTCAACCGACTGGTCGCACATGTAGTTACCATACAATGGTAAACCAAATCAAATAAAGGTTGAACGAGAGTTACACCAAAAATACATAGTAACAAAATTAGAAGGGGAAAATGAAGCAATAGCATACAACAGTAACATCATAGGAAATTACTCGGCAAATTCTTTCCTTGGCAATTTCAATGCTCATACATCACCTTACTTAGAAAATTCAGTTTTGTCCCAAGTCGAAAATTTTTCCCAAACTGATAATTCAAAGTGTGT
>APFE030315052.1:123682-187374 GCA_000404065.3 Pinus taeda
GAAATCTTTTTAGATCGCATAATAGGAGATATATACCCCGGGTTAGTGTAGATTAGATGTGTTGTTTCTCACTAGATTACAATAGCATAGAGTTAATTTAAAGAGTCTGAATTAGATTAGCTTTAAATTTCTCTTAGATCAGCATAGTTCAAACTCTACACACACACACACATCCAAGGTCGGGAAACTGGTCCCGTCATCCCTAGTCGAACCCGCTATACCAAACGGATAAGGAGCTGCCAACCAAGGTCCGGACTGGGTGGGTATCCCCCTTGTTGTCGACCCGATTTTCGGGGCTTCAACATATTTGGAGCTCGAAGGAGGGCATGAACTATGAATGGCACCTAAATAAAAATCTAAATACCATTCTGAGAGTAAATCACCCTCATCAACTCCCCCGACTTCCTCAGAACATTTAAATTCAGAATCAGAAGTCGGTCGAATAATAACTGCTGCTACATACTCTAATATTTCAGACCAACCTACCATCGAACCCCCTGAAGTTCAAACTCTTATTCACAAACTCCAGGGATTTTCTATTTTTTCACTAGGGTTTGATAAATCTCAAAGCAGCGTGACTTCGCAATACAATCCTGCTCATCCCCTGACCAGGTTAAAGAGCGGAAAATTTGCAATCCAGCCAACTGAACTCCCTCTTCCCACTAGGAAAAGAGCAAGGAAAACATCATTGCACTCTGACAGTGAGACTCTTTCATCTACATCATCCATCTCAACCCCCTCACTGCGAAGTCAACCGCCCACATCTTCATCCCAAATCACTCATCCACATTCCACAACCCCTCTTCCCCAATCATCCAAGATCATATTACCTTCATCTTCACATCCTCAAGGATCATCCCCTACACTTGCAATTACCAGTAGCTCAAAAATGGCTCAATCTCCATGGAACAACCCTAGAGCGGTTTTAATGCCTCCACCCCTGAGCCAAATACTACCACATCTTGAGAAATGGCTACCCAAGTTCAACCCAGAAGCAAGTATGCTAGCTAAAGAGCACATTAACAATTTCATGCTCTCTGTCAATCTCAACGGAGTTACCAATGAAGATGTTGTTGTCTGGCTTTTTCCCTATACAATGCAAGGAACAGCCGGGTCATGGTATTTTTCATTACCTTCCGGGTCTATAACGAGTTGGGACATCTTTCAAAATCAATTCCTCACCAAATTTGGTGATGATAGATCAACGGCAATGTTAATCAGTGACCTATCCAATCTTAAAGCCGAAACTAGAGAACCCATCAAAGATTTCAATTTACGATTCAATAAGATCCTCAACAAAATCCCCACTGCTTCCCAACCTAGCGAAGAAGTACGATGTGAATGGTATATCACAGCCTTACCATCAAACTTAGCAATCTTCGTATATAGGGCGAATAAAACAACTTTAGTTGAAAACCCGACAGAGGTGATAGCAGTAGAGAAACGCGTTATAGCTTTGGAGAAGAGATCTGCGATAGAAGAACGCAAATCTAAAAATATCACCTTCAAGGAAGACCCCAAGAAGAAACAGAAGAAAGATCCTTTCGATTTAGAAGGGTTGCAGAAAGTATTAAAGACCATGTCCAATGAGATGATTGACATAAAGAAACAAGTGGCAGAAACTTCTTCAAAAAAGCCCTACAGAACTTTTAAAAGAGGCCCTTCAGCGGATACGAAACCACCCAACGCTATCTCAAATGTCAAATCCGAAGAAGAGGAAGAAGAAGAGAGAACCATTGAAGGACAAACCGATGATGAAGAAGTTGTGGAACTACAAGGAATGTGGGATTTCATCCTCCCACAAGAAGAAGATCAAGAAGCATTTCCGGTTAGCACACGAAGCAAAAACCAACTTGATCCTCTCCAAACTACCCCTAAGCAGAAGGGCGCGAGCCCTAAAGTAAAAGAAAAAGTCGCAACAAAGAAAAAAACCGCTAAGGCGACTCAATCTAGCCCAGTCCAACCAGATCAAACACCTCCATCAAAAACACTAGTAGTGTCAGATGAAATGGATTACAATATTATCGATGACATGAAAAAGACTAGGGCTAATATCACTCTTTATGAATTGAGCAAATTGAAACATCAACAGAAAATAATGATGAAAGAATTACACGCCGTACCTACCACATCTTTGCCTACAGCTATAGCTACACACAACATGGGAAGACCCCCAATCAACACGGCCAATAAGATCGATCCAAATGGCATCGCCTTGATTGGAGGAAGATCAAGATCTCACACTCCCCCCTTTTTGCTCACTTATGAAATCTTCAATAAAAACGTGCACAATTGTTTAGTAGATTCTGGAGCTTCAACAAATATTTTACCCAGATCAATATGTGCCAATTTAAACGTTCAACCACAAAAATCCGCGGTACGCATAGTTCAGCTTGATCGGTCTCAAGTCGAAGTGATTGGTGAACTTAATCAAGTCACGATAAGATTGTCGTCTAACCCCAAGGTTTGTCAGGTTATCGACATTCTAGTAGCTGATATCCCTGAATTCTACAGCCTAATTCTCAGCAGGGATTGGTCCGAAAAACTCCGTGGATACTTCTCAACCGACTGGTCTCACATGTGGTTACCATATAATGGTAAACCAAATCAGATAAAGGTTGAACAAGAATTACACCAGAAATACATAGTAACAAAATTGGAGGGAGAGAATGAAGCGATAGCATATAACAGTAGCATCATAAGCAATTACTCAACAGATTCTTTCCTCGACAATTTCAATGCTCATACCTCACCTTACTTAGAAAATTCAGTTGTATCCCAAGTAGAAAATTTTTCCCAAACTGATAATTCAAAGTGCATTAATTTTGTAGAAGAACCTGTAAATACATCTTTGTTTTGGAAACTATATTTTGATGGCTCTAAATCTAACGAAGGAGCAGGAGCAGGATGCGTTTTGATTAGTCCAGAAGGGAACAAGACAATGCTTACATGCAAACTTGAATTTGATTGCACGAACAATATAGCAGAATATGAGGCCTTGGTGTAAGGCCTATACAAAGCAATCGGGTTGAATGTCAAGTACCTTCAAGTCTTTGGAGACTCCGAGATTGTGGTCAAACAGGTACGTAACACCATACATTGCCTATCAAGTCATTTGAAACACTATCAATCTCTAGTACAGGATCTGACTAAGCATTTCATAGCATTCAATATTTTCTCAATCCCGAGAAATCAAAACGCGAGCGCAGACCCTTTAGCCAACGTAGCCTCTAGACTCATTCCCTCCGAAGATTTTAGTCCGGATAGATTCTCGATAGAATTAATATTTAAACCGTTCGTCCCTGACAACATTACAAACTGGAGAGTATTCAATGACGATCCTGATATTGTAAATTTCCTCACCTCAGAAGGATCCTACTCCAATCAAATAATTGACGAGGACCACCACGATCAACAAAGTAGCACTGATAATGCTATACCCAAATTGGTGGTTAAGTTAGAAGACTTATACGATCTGAAAAGTCAATTTAAAAGGTCTACTAATTCTAAGCTCTACAGTTCAACTCTGAACTATGAATCAGTAAACTTGGGAATCGATGATAAACCACAAAACGTTAATCTAGGCCACGGCCTAACTCCTGAAGAAAAACTAGCATATATTCGTCTTTTGAGACAATACAAAAATGTTTTTGACTGGAATTACGACGAGCTCAAGACATACGACACTTCCATTATCCAACATACTATCCCTATGATCGACAATGAAAAACCTGTCCAGCAGAAACTCAGAAAAATCCACCCCAATCTAGAAAACCAAATAAAGACTGAGCTGAATAAGTATTTAAAGGCCATAATAATTTTCCCTGCCAGACATTCCAAGTGGGTCTCCAATATGGTACCTGTTAAAAAGAAAAGCGGAGATATTAGAATCTGCATCGATTTTCAGAATCTCAACAAAGCCTGTCTAAAAGATAATTTTCCCCTCCCTCCTATGGAGCAGATATTACAGGCAGTAGCAGGTTCAGAACTAATGTCTTTTTTGGATGGATTTTCAGGATACAACCAAGTGCTGGTACAAACCGATGATCAGTTAAAAACCACATTCCGAACCAAATGGGGCACATACGCATATCGGAAGATGCCATTTGGTTTAATCAATGCCGGCACTACATTTCAAAGAGCTATGGACATCGCATTCAAAGGTTTAGTCAATAAAGCCGTAGTGATTTATTTGGATGATATAACAGTATAATCTAAGAAGCGAAGCGACCATCTCAGTGACTTGAAACAAATCTTTCAACGATGTTTAAGGTATGGGATTTCACTTAACCCAAAGAAATCTTTTTTCGCATTAAGTGAAGGGAAACTCCTAGGATTCATAGTATCAAAATCTAGTATTCACATTGAACCTGATAGAATCAAAGAAATTTCCGAAATATCCCTGCCTCATAATAAAAAGGCCATGCAATATTTTCTTGGTCAAATCAATTTTGTGAAAAGATTTGTCCCAGATTTTTCAATAATTGTTTCTCCTTTGCAAACCATGACAAAAAAGAATTCAAATTTCAAATGGGGTCTAGACGAGCATGAAGCATTCAATCTGATCAAACAGGCTATCATTAATGCTTCATCTTTATCAACCCCGAATTTTTCAGAATCTTTTATCTTATACACATTCGCCTCAAAAAAATCATATGCCGCGATTCTAACTCAAGCGAATCAAGAGAAAGCGGAAGCTCCAATCGCATTTTTTAGCTCTAATTTACAAGGTGTTGAACTCAACTATTCAGACGTGGAGAAACAGGCATACACTATTTTCAAAGCGATCAAATATTTCAGACCTTTCTTGCTTAAAACCCATACCAAGGTCATAGTACCGTTTCCAGCGGTAAGAAATCTTTTAATACAGAAAGATGTGGGTGAAAAAAGAGCAAATAGGATCACTTCTTTAGAAGAATACAACCTTGAAATCAAACCAGCAAGCATTGTGAGAGGTCAAGGCTTCTGCAAAATGTTGGCTGGAGCATCGCAGATTCCTGAAAGCTCATATGAGGAAGTACAAACGTATGAGGTAAGCCTAAACGATACAGAATCATTATACGCTAACACCATTTATTATCTCAAAAACGGGTATGCTCCAGTACACCTGGATCACACCAAGAAAAGAGCCCTGAGATTAAAAGCTAAACAATATCAAAGCATAAATGATGTTCTATTTAAAAGGAATTATGATTCTGTACTTCTTAGGTGTCTTGAGAAAACTGAAGCTGAAAAGGTTTTGCAGGAACTCCATGATGGGCCCGCAGGCGGACACTATGCCGGAGATGCTACTACACATAAGATCTTGCGTGCGGGGTATTATTGGCCCACACTGTTTAAAGACTCACACAGTTACGTGAGGAAATGCCAAATCTGCCAAACCACTGCAGGGAGACAAAAGAAACCGTCCTTGCCACTATAGCCGGTAAACATTGAGCAACCATCCAGTCAATGGGGCTTGGACATAATAGGTGAGATCGTTCCTCACTCTTCTAAGCAAAATAGGTACATCCTCACGACAACTAATTATTTTACTAAATGGGTAGAAGCAGTTCCTCTGAAAACAGCTAATTCTGAAAACATCATTGAATTCATTGATCAATTTATAATCACTAGGTTTGGATTGCCAACGACTCTAATTTTTTATAACACTTCATACTTTTCTGGGAATGCAATGACTGAGTTCTCACTTAAAAGAGGGTTCAAACTGAAATATTTGGCCAACTACTATCCGCAAGGAAATGGACTGGTTGAGTCAACAAATAAGAACCTAATAAGGATTATTAAAAGGACAGTTGACCAGAACCAGAAGAAATGGCACAAAACATTGGTAAATGCTTTATGGGCAGATAGAATAATGAAGAAAGCTTCAATCGGAACTTCTCCCTTTAACTTAGTTTATGGGAAGGAAGTGGTTCTTCCAACTCACTTGATGATCCCCTCCTTGTCTTTAGTACAACACATTGATGAGGTATCTACTTCCTCCTTACAATTAAGACAAATGGAAATAATTAAATTAGAAGAACAACGAGAACAAGCTAAGAAAACCCATGCCCATCACCAAGCGCTAATAAAATCCTCTTTTGTTTCAAGCATAATGACCAGAAAAAACTTTCAAATGGGAGATCTAGTTTTGAAATGGGATAAGGCTCATGAAGAAAAGGGAAAACATACAAAATTCCAGAAAATGTGGCTTGGTCCTTTTTAGATTGTAGAAGTCATAGGCCCATCAACGTTTCTGTTGCAGGATTTAGCAGGTAGAAAGGATTCTTTGCCTGTTAATGGACAGATCCTGAAAATATACTTTCCATAGAAGATTATTCTTCTAATTTTTGTAGAATAGCTTGTTGTTTCTTCTTTCTTATAAATAAAACCAGTTGTAGATGGTTACTACAGGAGTTCACTTCAAATGGACACCAAATCCTCTGTTAGATTTTGATTTTTCGCTTGTACAAATAGTATAAATTTTCGAAAAATCTGATCTTTATTATTAACAGATAGAGTCCAATTTTAACCTAGATATGATACTAGTTCCAACTTCAAAAAAAATTATGAAAGAAACCTTTGGCAAAAAACTTGTTTTATATCAGCACAATGAAAGGTATCAATAATAAAATGAGTATTCTCTGTAAAACTGCTGTTTTCAAACTCTATTATTATCGTCCAGAGCTTTCTTAAGGAAAAAGAATGGTTTCCTCCCAGATAAAGAAAATCGCAGCATTCAAAGAAATAATCCAAGAAAACACTGTATCTCAAAGAATAAGAGGTCTCATCACGAGCTGGCTTATCATGATCACAGATATTATAACTTGCTAACATTGCCAACACTGTCCACCAAAACAGGGCAACGACTTAAGATTGTTGCAATCAAAAGACAAGGGGTCTCATCACGAGCCAGCTTGTTCAGCAAAAGTGTAAATCAAGTGAATGGTTGTGTCATAATTTGGCCACCAAACCAAGACATTGTTCTTTAGAGAATAAAAAAAAAAGAAAAATTGTCAAAATGGGTTTTTCTCTAAAAAAGTTGTAGATAGCCTTAAGAAGGATAAAGGATCATTGCTGGGTAACAGGTAACCCTGTCGAGGCTATGGACGCCTGCTGGCAGCAGAGGCTCTACCTACGGTAAATGAGCATATTTTAAAAAGGCCAGCATAACAGAGATGACCTTATTTTATCTTTAAAAGACCAAGTAATGACTGGTGTAAATGCAAGGACTAAGCCTCAGGAAACGAACGATTGGAATAGAGAAGGGTTGAAACAAAATATCATTGATAGGATAAGACATAATGTACTCTATCTGTCCATAACAAAGTTTAGGCTTATGAAAATTTTTCTGTTTCGGAAGTTGAAATTCAATAGAAAATCAAAGATAACTGGTTCTTCCTAGTGAATCGCCATTGTTGTGGTCACCAACAACCCCCCTCTTTGTTTGATATTAGCAATAATACCAAGCAAAGGGGTACCCTTAGTAAAAATTCAAACAAGCCTTTTTAGGAACATTTTTGTTTTAAATCCTTAAAATTTTATCGCAACAAAGCAATGAAACATTTCTTTTATGAGCATGATAAACTACGAAGGAGCAATGTGAAAATCATCGCATCACATTCACTATGAAACGCTCTTAAAAGAAAAACTTAAGAAAATCTCCAACGGCCGATGTGCGACGTCGCATATTGCAACATCACGTAAAGTAGCACACAATGATTAATATATGTGATCTGCGATGATCCAATATTGCGATACCATGATACTATAATGCAAATCTCCGATCTGCGATCTGCGATAAGCGCGAGTTTTCCTCGGCACAGTATTCAAGGAAAGCTGACCATTAATCAAAATTAAGCGCGCACCTTAAAAAGGGAAATTAATGATTGTACGAAAGACTGCTTTTTGTTTTTCGAAGAGTCAATTCGCTATGAATGTCATAATTATGCACACATAAGATTTGAAGCTTTCATGTCAATCTTTATTACTATTACTCTTTTCCTTTGCGCAAACTATAAAACAGGAAATAACATGAAGCAATATGCAGGAAACATCTAAGGAAAAAGGGGAAAGCACCAATGCTCGGAGAACACAGAAGAAATCTCTTCAGAAATGGGTGCCGCATACGATAGGACTACAGATTCCAGAGTATCACTCAACAGATGTTGATGCCGATAGGTCATCTAAAGCTCAGAATCAAAGGCGCACAAAAGTAGCATGATTACAAAAAGACCTGAAACTTACACACCAGAAAAGCCCGGCACGAAGAACGGAGGTAGTTTTCAATCCAGAGAATTGCTTAGAAAGTAAAGTCTTCTAACTCATCAAGTCGTTCGCAAAGACAAAAACCGAAATAGCAAAAGTAGAACCAGTTTGAGGGAAATTTGAGTTATTACCAAGTATACACCCAGTCAGCGGGAGATTCTCTAAAATATCTTATAGTTTAGCAGAAAGTGGTGCCAGCTCTTGTTACTTCTATTTTTATAGCACACACGAAAGGGGAAGGCAACCAGCCAACTCTTCCCAGACGAATGTTGCATGCTTACAGCACTAAGGAGCAAATACAAAAATAGTTCAGAGTCAGATTTAATTTTTAGAAATAGTTTGCTTTATCAGAAGGACGGTCATTTGAAAACTGGATCCTAAATTTATGTAATCAAGTTAATTGGCTAGCAGTATTTAAACCCTTCTCAGGCATTTAGAGAAGGGTCTGGGGATTTGTCAAAAACTCGTCCTCAGAACATGCACTTTTGCGCCCTCGAAGGTGGTTTTGATGAATGGATGGATCAAGGTTTATTAATGTTTGCATTTGATATTTGTTACTCATGTTGCACTTGTGTACTCTTAGTAGATGTTAGAGCAAGGAGAGATAGATCATTATTGCTTGAAGCTTATGAGTGGAACCAGTCATAAATGGTACTTTTATCTCTTGACTATTTTTGCTTATATTCTTGAAGTGATTTATAGTTTTCAGTTATTTATATGTCATTGTATGAATGTGTGGGTTACCATTTGGCACTTCTGTACGGTGGAGTCATATTGTTTATGTCTAACATATGAATAGCTTATTATGCGATATACTGTTCAAAATTGTTTTGCCTAACTTCTTATGCAAAGTGGTTTATCTTAAAT
Source organism: Pinus taeda (assembly GCA_000404065.3). Classification (NCBI taxonomy): domain Eukaryota; kingdom Viridiplantae; phylum Streptophyta; class Pinopsida; order Pinales; family Pinaceae; genus Pinus; species Pinus taeda. The sequence goes on from APFE030315052.1 coordinate 132,800, forward strand.
GGTTTCTATTCTTATGATAGCTGAATGATCTTTATTACCAGTTATTGTTCAAAATCTCTTTCGATCGCATAATAGAAGATATACATCCCGGGTTAGCGTAGATTAGATGTGTTGTTTCTCACTAGATTACAATAGCATAGAGTAAATTTAAAGAATCGGAATTAGACTAGCTTTAAAATACTCTTAGATCAGCTAATTCAATTCTACACACACACACGCCCAAGATCGGGAAACTGGTCCCGTTATCCCCAGTCGGACCCGCTATACCAAACGGATAAGGAGCTGCCAACCAAGGTCCGGACCGGGTGGGTATCCCCCTTGTTGTCGACCCAATTTTCGGGGCTTCAACAGAAGGGCGACCCATGGCAAAGAAATGATGATTGTAGACAATGTTAACGGGGGGTTGACAAGAAGGTGGAGACACTAAGGTAGATGACATGGGAGCCGGGATGAAAGACTCAATGAACTCATTGGTTGAATGACATGCAGATGACAAACAACTAGGGTTATATAATAAAATTTGGAGGAATTTTGAAATGGCTGGACCATTATCCCATAAATTTACGCCCAATAAATTCAATACGGACCTGAAATCCCCCACAATTATGAATAAAATCACTCAATTTGCCCAAAAACTTAAATGATTGACTGACAAAATCAGAAAATTAACTAAGGATCCTACGGAAAAATGACTAAATTTAATTACTGGCTATTACGAAAAGACGAGACTTAATGACCAAAAAGTTAGATATTCATGACTAATGAAATGACAGGTTGGACACAATGACACTTCCCCAACCACAATGACTTGTGGTGGGTCATAGCTAAAAGGATTTATCGACACAACTAATGAAACAAAAACAGACTTTGACTAAAACTGACACAACTACCCCTAATGTAAAAGCCTAACTGATACTCCCTTTTTAGAGAGCATTCCAAAAAGTGAGTTTATGGGCCAAAATAGGGCTTCGAGCATGCACCATGCACCCAACCAGGAAAAAGGATACCATCCAACTAAGAAAGATTGATAGCTCCATAATCTTTGAACTCCGCAGCATAGAATGGTTCAAGCCAATGTATTTGAAATTTACTTGGATGCTTCATGTATTTATTGTCGTAAAGCAATACTCGGTCTCCAACTGAAAATGACTTCTTCTTGATGTTCCTTTCATGTCATGCTTTCTATCTTTCACTTTCAACAGTCTGATGGAAATCTGTAAGGAACCAATGTTCATCTTTTTGCCATAACTCTTGTAATCACTTTAGGATGGATTCATCATTAGACATCTTGGTAGTGTGAGAAATGAAGATATTAGGAGCTATAAATTTTGTTGTAACCATTGCTTCACTGCCATAAACCAATTAGAATGGCATATACTTATGCAATTGCTTAACTATAGTGTGATAATCCCATAAAGCTAGAATCCTCTCATACCACTCATCCCTATTCACAGAACAAATTTTGGTAAGACCCTTCTCCAATATTTTATTAAAGGATTCAACAATTCCATTCACTTGTGTATGATAAGAAATGATTTTATGATGTTGGATCATAAAATTTTGTAGCCAAAAATTAACCATCTCATTGATGAAATGAGAACCTTGGTCAATAGTAAGGATTTTGGGAAAACCAAACCTAGTGATGATATTCTCAAAAATAAATCTTGCAGTTGTATTAGTGGTGCAATCTTTAACAAGAGAAACTTCCTCCCAACGTGGCAGATAATTTTTTGCGATAATGATATACCTAGCATGCGAGTGGCGAGCAAGTGGATTGATTGGTCTGAAAAAATAAACTACCCATTTTTCAAATGCTTCAAGTGCCCTAACTGGATGTAGAGGTAGTCATCCCTTTGCATCCTTAAATAAAGTTGACCACCACAAGCCAACTTGTAAGACTTTCCGAGTAGTCGATTTTCCACTAACATGGCCTCCAGCAACTCCCGCATGGAATTCCCACAAAATATCTTCCCTTTAATGGTCCAATACACATCTTTGCAAAATGCGACCGAGCCCCATTTTATATAGTTGTCCCACAATCAATTGATAATCGACAGCATGAACAACCATATGCCACTTTTGAGTGGGTGTATAATCATCAAGGTGTGTACCTGTTGTGAGAAACAATGCAATATCCTCCAAATAATCTAGGACTTCTTCAACTTTAAATAAATGTGCATTAGGAAATTGATCATCAACTGAACCTCCTGATTCTCCTGATTCCAATCAAGATTTAAATACATGTGCCTCATGAAATTCATCATCACCTAAACCTCCTGATTCCAATCGAGATAAGTGATAAGTGATTCCATTCGAATGACCTAGCTTGATAATGAATTCAAATGTAAATTCTTGAAATAGAAAAATCCATTTGCACATTCTCTCTTCTAATACAGGTTTATTAACTAAGTACTTTAATGTCAAAATATCAATAAAGAACTTAAATGGACCTCCTAATAGATAGTGTTTGAACTTCTGTAACAAATATGACATAGCAAGAGCTTCCCTTTCCGTAGTGGTGTAATGATTCTCTGCAGTAGAAAGTTTTTTATTAGCGAAATAAATGGGACGATCCAAATTTCCTTCTCCAGGTCGCATCAAAATAGCTCCCAAAGCAATCCCCGATGCATCTATGTGGACATGAAATTAGTTATTCCAGTCTAGATAAAGCAAAATTGGCACACTTAAAAATTTCTCCTTCAAGATATCACAGAAAACATCACATTCTGCAGTCCAAATAAAAAGTTTTGTCTTCTTCAACAATTTTTCCAATGGAGCCGCGATTAGAGCATAATTTTGGATGAACCTTCGATAATATCCTATATGTCCCAGACTTGACCACAATTGCTTGACACTATTTGGTGGTGGCATATTCAATATTGTTGCAGCCTTGGCAAGATCCAAACATACCCCTTCCTTAGACACTATATGGCCCAACAATGTTTAAAAAGGGACAACAAAAATACACTTTTTCAAATTAAGAGAAATTTGAAGCTACCTACAATGATCAAACATCACTCTGTGTAAACTGGAATGTTTCTTCAGCAAACTGTATATTGTCCAATCATCCATATATACATCAATAAAATTATGAATATTGTCTCGAAATGCAAAAATCACGATCCTTGAAAACACAGCAGGAGCATTCTTCAGACCGAAAAGTGTGACATTATAAGCATAAGAACCCCATTTGTTCATGAAGGTAGTTTTCTTCTTATCTTCTTCTACAATCGAGACTTGATGATAACCAGAAAATTCATCAATGAAGGAATAATCTACATCTCCTGCAACATTATCTAAGACCCTGTCATTGAAAGGAGTAGGGAATGGATCATGGACACAAGTTTGTTAAGGCTTCTATAATCAACACACACCCTAGTCTCCGGTGAATCCTTCTTATCTTCGATGACAATTGGACTAATCCATTCTACCTCATCAACTGGAAATACAAGCCCCACAACCAACATCTTGTCAGTTTCCTTCTTCACCTTTTCTTTGACTCTTGGGTTTAATCTGTAAGGTAGATGTTTGATTGGCTTTGCATCCGGTTTCAAAGTTATCTTCATATTTCCTAAATCTCCTTTAATGCCATTTAGTTGTGAGACTAAAGCAGGAAACAAATCTTCATACTCCTTTAGCAAATCAAAAACTTCTTTTGTGATCTTCTCATCTCAATAGTCACCAATAGAAGCAATTTTAAGTTTTTCTTTGGTCTTGATGTTTAGTCTCTTGAGATTTAGCGGCTTCAAATGAGGTGCATTTGTTACATGATCTTCCTTTATTCCCCTTCCTTCTTCAGATTTTCTAAAAGACAAGTGGCTCAACTCCTCTAGATCATCATCTGGTTCCCTATTGATTTTCCCACAGGCTATAGGCTCATGGAATCCTGATTAATATTGATGCACAAATTTTTCATATTTGCTACATTCTTCCATAGTTTTTCCAAAGGGAAATAACACCCTTTTAATAGATTTTAGAGCTCCAACTATCTTCACATCAATGTTAGAGAATGAGAAAACACTACAGAACTGAGCAATCATCATATCGGAATCCATTGTTAGTCTTTTCAATTCCTTTTTCAAATACCAGTCTTGCATAATAGTACCCAATGTATGAATGAATTGGTGCATCCATATCGCAACTAGTAAACTAATGTCTGTCCAGACAGAACAATAGTTTTGTACATGCTCTTATGGACTAGTACATCTGTCATAAGTAGGAATTTTGTTGAAGGGGCTCCTCGGAGTAGAAAATCTATGGAAAACTTGACAATATCCCAATCATGAAAATGGTTGTGATGGGCTCCCCACCATCTCGTGGGGGTGGCTTGCAACACAACATTCATCAAAGAAATCTATTGGCCCTCTTCTATTTTGGAATCAACTTTTTAAATAAAATTCACAACAGATTCGGTATCATTCAAAATACTATAATCTCGTACCTTCGTATGGATCCATCGAAGGCATCAGACAGTTGTGCAGTGTTGCAAGTGTAGCTTATGATCTCCCTATTGCCAATATTCCATTGTAATGTATGAACCCACTTCTATTCTTTGAATGCTTCAGCAACTACTAGATCCAACTGTCGTTAGATAAATGTATTCCTCCCTCTTCCTAGTAGTGAGTTGATATAACTAGTCTAACAAATTAGGTTATTCAACATCATCTACAGGTTCAGTAAACCTTTGGCCTTGGTATGGATCCAAAAATTGTATAACCTAAACACCATCTACTTCGAAGGTCGTGGTTTATCTCTTTCGATAAATGACTACATGTTTTTCAAATTCCCAGTCAATTCCCAATAAAGTTGGGTATGGGTCTTTGTGACCCATAATGTCTATTACTTAAAAATTTGCATAGGTCTTAACACCTACAATGTCAAACTCAACATCTTCCAATCTTCTAATAGGCAGAATGTAGTATTGATTTTCCATTCATAGCTGGATTGGGGAAAAAACTAGACTAGGTTTCCCTAGTGCCTCCAAGGTTTTCCTTGGTAAGATGTTCACATTTGAGCCAAGATCTAACATAGAGTCCTTGATCTAATATTCGACAATTTGTGCATCAACTCATAATTGTATTCTTATTCTCTTCTTATTTCTTCGGACCATGCTAGAGTGCATTTCAGGAAGATTAGTGGAAATAGTCTCTTCCGAGAATGGATCATCCTTCAAAATTGCTTTTAATTTCTTGTGAAATTGACCAGTTAAATTCTAATCATTCATAATCTGCAAAAATAACTTGATCTATTCTAAAATTGTTTGAGATTTATCCTGTGGTGGTCTGGGACTCTTAATCTGCACCCATTCTTGTTGTTCTATGTTGTAGCTTCCATTGTTATTTTAGTCTTATTTTCAGTTTTATCACAAAATGAAACAAAAAACAAAAGAAATGAAATGAAAAATCATTGTCTAAAGGTTGTGCAGGTTCAAGAGGCGCAATCAAGCGATAGCTTGATGAATACGATGAGGTGTGTTGCAAGGAAACAATAAGCATGAAGGTTAATTAAGGCTCAACCCCCGCAGTTGACCGTGACGTTAGCATGGTTGACCACAATGTGTGGCCTGAAATCACTGCAGGGGTTCAACCTCAATGAAGCTCCCGTATATTCTTTACCCCCGCAAAGTTTAAAAGGAATAATGTATTTTATTTGATTGATGGGATGGCTTTTGAATGTAAACCCGTGAGAAGATTTCGGCCGTCTGATCAACAAGCTATAGATCCAATGGTAATCGCATAAGTTAACTAGAACGGGTTTATTTTGGAGATCGGATGCGACGCTGTATCAAACACAATTTAAATTTGCTAAATTTCGAGCCAATCTCAGCCATCCATCCAAAGAGACGGGATCCGAAAGATATCGGGTGGAAAAGTAATCAGATTTTAGCGTTAAGATCGGACCCAATAGATCATTAACTGGTGGTTTATATTTCCCATCAGGTCTGTATGGGAGTCAACGAAGCGTTGAAAAGGCAGACTCGATAAGGTTTAGTTCAAATAGGTTTAAAGTCTCATGAGTTCTGAAGGGTCAGACCGTTTATTGAATGAGTGATCGGACGGTTCACGTACAGCTAAGGTGGACCCGACAGGTTTATGAGTGAGATTGTTAATCGTTTTCAATTCCATGGTAAAATATGTTCTGCGTAAATTAGATGATTCCGTTGTTTAAGCAAAATAACCAAAGTTAGAGGTGCGTGAATAAACTCCAAAGAAAGGTGATTGGTCGGGTTTCCTTGTGTTTTAGCCAATCAAAACACTCTTGATACATACGTGGGCCCAGGTCCATGCACAGGGTTTTGTCAAATATAATTTATTATGATTAAAACAGTTTAATCATTATTAAAGCATCTACAGAGAAACTTCATCAGCAACCAAGCAACAAATCTAAAAGCGAATAATCATAATCATTTTGCTAAATTCTGTTACCTCTTGTTATTTTGTTTACGAGGTGTTTCTTATCCTCTATTTAATATTCTGTAATAACCTTTACTTCAAAGCAGTCAGAGGATAGTTAGGTAGTTTGACAGTTTTGGTGATTACCAACTGTTTCATAGTGTATAAAAAGAGGAGAATTGGCAAGGAAGGGGTTCAAATTTAGGAGAACCTGGATACTAGGCCACTGTATTCCTGATACAACTGTTGATTAATGAAAGAATCAGAAGTTTTCCACACATTGTTGGGTATGATTTTGTGTCTTCTCTGTTATGTGTCATCATATGTTTTCTTCCTTTAAGTATGGTAATGAAGCTACAGGTCTTTATTTGCTTATGTAAATTAAGTTTAAATTCCTTAAAAGAGTGCTCATATACATGAAGTTCCCACCTATACAATTCTCCTAAGTTACAGGTAGTAGTTTATATGTAAGACAACATATTATCTTTAACTTCTCCAAGTGTCACAGGTAGTAAATTTTGTGTAAAACAACATATTGTCTATGACTTCTTCAAGCTTTCTTCATTCATCATTTATATTCAGGAATCAAATGGCATTCTGATATTTTCATGTAACCCAAGTATTGAGGGTTAAAAACCAAGTCTCCTAGGTCCTTCATTTGAGAACACAACATATAATTAAGTGACAAACAAGTGACAATCCTTATAATCATTAATGTCTTAAGCACAATTTCTACATAGCCAGGAAATTGGTTTCTTAAGGTACAACACTCTACACGACCAATTGTCTGAATAGTTCAACTGCATCTCGGTAGTATTCTTTCTATTGATTAGGATCATAAGGTTTTTTGGGTGACATCAGATTTATAACATTTGGTTGCTCAGGAGTTCCAATATAAGCCCCAGTTCTTTTCCCTCCTTTGGTCATAATGTTGATATTAGGCTACAAAACTGGCTTTGGTTCTTGAGTTTTAGCACTAATCAGATTGGATCCCTTTACCCGATTTCTCTCCTCCCGGCCAGAAATAAGTTCTGGACAATCCTCTGTAGCATGTGTATTCACCTGATAGTGTGAACACCAAGGTCTTCTCGGCATCAAACAATCCCTCGAAAAAATACCTTATTAGTCATAGTTATAACATCTTATTGGACCTCTCCCTCCTGTCCTTCCTCCCCTTGGAGATGCTCCTCCTTGTCCTCAAGGAGTTTTAATGACTTAGAAAGTTGTGTGATCAAGGTGATTGACCAATGCATATAAAGATCGACATTTTTCCATATGATGTATAGGAGATCAATGAAATTCACAGAGTATGTTGTTCGACACACTGTAATACTTCTGTAAAATGGGACATAAAAGAAGTGAATGACGAAAATACCTTCAAATTTCACAAAACTTACTCATAGACATACCTTGGTGATTTGAGAATGCCTGATATATCATGTTTCTTGAAAAGGCATTATTGAAGAAATTTGTGCAACCCCAACACTATGTGGTGATAGCAAAGGAGGTACCATAGGCATGCTAGACGGTCCTAGACCACTGAGCCAAGGACATTCCATAACATAATGCCATTCAAATTGACAGTGTGTGCACCAAACATGTGGTCTCATGGGTCGCATAGGAGCAAGATCCTTCAATTTTTTCAGTCAGTTTTGCAATTTGATTTTGAAGCCCCATAACAGTAGGATCATTAGAAGAAGTGCCCAATTTATAATCCTGAGGGTATCCCGCCATTGCTTCAATCTGCATCACTGCTCTAAAGCATCCTGCAACATATCAATATTATGTTGCAACAACGAAATCCAAGTCATCGGTAAAAAAACCTTAATGAAGTAATCTCTCTGATAATGAGGATCGATGGGATAAGAGAGTTTATTGATAACATCTTTGAATCTCTGCATGCACTTCCAAGCAAATTCTCCCTCCCTCTATTTGACGTCCAACAATTCTACCAAACCTTGTTTATTAAACTAAGGCAACTTAAATTCATGAAGAAATTCTTGTTTAACTATATCCATGGTGGCATTAGGATTCACATCAATCCATGTAATGAACCATTGTAATGCCTGACCTTGTTAAGTAGTCTGGAACTCAATGATCTTGGTGGCATCGGGAGTTTTTCTATCCCTCCAAACAACCTCACATAGATACCAATGTTGTTTAACATCTTCACCACTTGGTCCTGAGAAGTCTGGGTACCAGGTAAGTGATTCAGCCATATTTCCAGCCATGGTTGTGTTCCCAGACTGAACTATTATAAATCCCTTGGAACCTGACTGAGAATAACTGGTTGAACTTTAATGAAAACCACTACTAAAACTACTTCCTCCACTAGAACTATCGTTACTATACCTAAAATGTACTTGTTGAAATTTTAGAGTCTTACTCAAGTTATAAAATAAAAGATCATGATTTTGATACAGTACCAGGGGAAATTTAGGGAGAGGAGGAAGTGTACCACTATGTTGTGGACTACCACTAACAGGGACTGAGTCATCTTCAAAGAATAATCACCTCATTACAAAGTGCATATCATCATCTACTGGAGTATGCTCATCAAAGATCATAATCTATTGTTCAATTAGCTCAGGTGTATGAAATCATCCTGGCATTGAGTTGCGTCTATTTGTCCCATTCAAACTCCTCACAACACTTTTATTGACGCCTCCTATTTTTCTAGAAGGAGAACCCCCACTCTCTCCTTTTGCTCGCAACTCTTGACTACCCATTCTATTCCTTCATGACGTTGAACTTGCCATTGCTTCTCCTATCCTCTGTAATTCCCTTCTTCTCTCACAACTTTCTTTCTCACCACTCGACAACAATCTACGCCCTCCATAACACTCTAAAAATTCATTCCTTACGCAACTCCTCTTGATCCATCACAACATCTCCTCATTTTCGCAACTGTACAACATCCCTCCCCCTAGATTTGACCCTCAACACTAAGGGTTTTAAGCAGCCATCTGACCTTCATGGAACTGTAGCATATTTTCTTCAACCATGAAGACTTTGATCCAAGGTGGGATCTCTTTCAACAATCTTCCTTGCAACCCGTAATGGTTTACTGCTTCCACTCTGGAAAAGAACTGATGTTTTTTAACTGCAAACTCCATAATATAGCCTTCTAATGTTTCACTCACCTAGAAGTCAACAAACTTTGTTAGAGATGTATCTAATTGGTGAATTTTAGCCAAATTAGATGTAGACCAGTCTCTATGAAGCCTAAGCTAACTTCCAACTCCTGCTTTAACTTTCAACTGGCTAATGTTGCAATTCTTCGGGGAAATTGCACCAAAATATTTCATATTGGTCGCAAGCAAGTTCAACATACAAAGCCTATTCTTTGACCAATCCAGACTATTATGTCTTAGTTAAGCCTGTTGCAGAATAAAATGATCAATTTTCTCATGCCACTAATCCTTAATACCTCCACCAATAATTAGAGATACCATGATCTAGATCCCTTCTGAAATTTTAGGGTTCTGACAATGGAACCATTTGTTGGAAAAAAAATTGGAACATTGTAGATCCAGGCTCCAACCTAAGGTCACTGACATTTTCACTCCCTTTGGAGAAAAGGAATGTCTCACCCGAGGCATGCCGTAATAAAGAATGATAAGAGGGATCTAGATGAGTGGCATAAAACAGAAGTTACCATCACATTATTCATTCATTTTAAACATGTTCCTAACCAATGCAACCATATCTATTTACAGATCAACCATTCATAGATTAAACGATAAAGAATCATGCATCCATAGTTAAGTTTTTTAAAGGGGCCACACATTCATTACACCATATAACACAAATCATTATCATAACTCCTTCTTTATTATGAAGGAAATCATTACAATAAAGCTCCACATAGGCTTGCACAATCTCATATCTTCAGTTCAAATTACATTACATCAAAACAACACAGTTGAAAGAGAAAAGACTCATGGTTCTACGCAGATTACGAACTCTCATCGCACATAACAATAGCAACATACCCAAATACTAGATCTAACTCTAGTTGCTCGATTTCCCATCTGTGGCTTATTTTATAAACTCACTCAGTTGATCTAATCATTGTGAAAATTCCTTGATCCTGTCCCTGATCAAGTCCACTTTCATTAAATATGGTGCCTTTGTCCCTATCCTTCTTGATATTTTCAAAATTGAGCCTATGTTTCCTTCTTTTGCGGCTGCACAAGCCCCAACATAAGTCACTTATCTGTCGCTTATGTATTCTATTGGTCTGCTTCTTACATATCTATCCATTCTTTTCTCCATGACTACATGCTGGTGAGGCAAATCCCCTCTACAGACAGAGGTTATCTCTCTAGCCCAATGAGTGGGTCTAACAACAAACTAAACAAACCAACATAGACTTTCCTAGATTATGTTTAACAAATACAGAGAGAGAGTGACCTACCTCGCTCTCATGCTAATCACTCAATCCTTTGGAGATGACTTTGATTCCTTCACTTCCAAGCTCACTCCTTACTTGTTCTTCATGTTCGAGTTCAAGCAAGAAAGATCAAAGAGCAATAAAAGGTACAAGAGCATATGCGGCATACATCAAACATAAACTACTTAATAGATCAAGGAGTATTTAGCTAAAAGCATAAACATTTACACAATTATGGAAAGTGAACATCAGATGTGTATATTAATAAGCTAAAAAGGGAAGCATACAACATATTCCTTGATGTTGGAGACCTCCTTTTGGTGGATGTCCAAGTCCAAGCAAGGACTCTTCAAGCACTCCTTCTCCAAGTTAGAATTTGGGCATAATTTCAGTATATGAATGTAGGCAATCAATTACCAACCATTTGGGGATGGAAGGGAGAGGGAGTTAGGGATACACAAAAGAGGGAGGAAGGTCCATGTCTCAAGGGGAAAACCCATAACGATAATATCAATAGCTCCAAATGGGAGAGCTTTACCATATCCATAACAACCAATATCCAGTTCGTTGTTCTCGAAGTTTCTAGCATACGAAGCTTTTCCCCCATTTTAGGAAAACCTACCAGAAGAAGTTCAGCGTGGGTTTTCATATCAAAACCCATGTTGGAAGCACTAGGGTAAAACAATGCAACCTGCCATCAACACGGGTAGGCAATGGAGCAAAGCACGTTGGCCCTAAAAATTAGGGTTTTAGCTAACCTTCTTCATAATTGACTCAAGGCATTTTTTCTTGGTTTTTCAAGGATATTTTTGTCTGTGTATCATGATGGATATACTTCACAGTTTTCAATATTTTGGCACTTCGAGATATGGAATAGGAAGTGAACAGGAGTTGGGACAAAATATTGTGTAACATATTCCCCCTAAAGCATGAAGGCGGAACAGGGAGTGATGGCTGAGATGCTTTACAAGGCAAAGGAATTGAACAACACCATCAGGAAACCTACAAATCAAGCATATACATATACATATCTGATATCTCTGATAAACATGTCTAGTGATACATGAACAAACACCTAATGATACATGAATCAACGGTATGGACGCAACCATCAAAATAGAAGGGATCATGTGTATGGATCCATGCTATAGTCGCAGCCATCTGAATAAAGAGGATCATATATATGGACCCATGGTATGGTCACAACCATATATACAAAGGAAAACATGTTTACAATCATGAATCACTCAGAATGCCACGTAAAATAGATTTTATCAAACAAAATCTAGGGTCTTGCGCTCTGTCTCAACCCGATCAATGTATGAATTCTAACATGCGAATAGCTGTGTCGAAGTCGAACGTGATAGAAAACCACATGATTACCAGTCAATGATGTAAACCATTAATAGGCACGAGATAAACCACCAATCATGATAATTCTCTCAAGCTATAATCAACACAATCCATGAATGTGAATAATGAAGTGGAAGTTGAACACTTGTGGAATCATATGATCGGAGGTCAATGTTGTAAACCTGTCGTCGAATGCGAAGAACTTGCCATTGAGGCATGCAAGCTCTAAGGTACTGGAAGGGAGTTTCTAGGTCATCTTCCCGGATAATGAGCTGAAGTCGATAGGAAGTGATCCATCAAAGGAGGGCCATAATGAATCCCACATCTTCGACATGAAACATAGGATGTAGTAGAGTAGATAAGTGTGCTCCAGGACTGTGGCAGAAAGTCAGACAATGTATAAGCAATAAAGAACTACAAACATGACTTCTCTTGAACATATTAGTGACACAACTCTGGAGTTTGGTAGCATTTGACTCAACACAGGATCAGAGGTCATGATGACAAAGTGGTATAATCAGATGAGACGCAAAATGGTTCTCCCAAACCTAGGAAGGAAAGTGACTAAGTGAGGATGTCTCAAACCCAACACGAGCAACAGATAAGTTTCATGTTCAAGAGCGACATGTTGCCTTTACAAAATACAAGAGATGATCACTTTCACTTTTCCCCCACCATTTCTAGTGAGTACCCCATTATTTTTTATCACAGGCTTGAAGGGGATAACATATGTTTACCATATAAGTTCATCCTTCGGATGAATCCATCCTAGTAAGTTTTACGAACCCTAGGAAGGAGAAACTTGGTATTTTCATGGTGACAAGTCCTACATCGTTTATTTTTTACGAGTCCAATGGAGGGGAAACTCGACATCTTTTTCATGTTTAGAGAGTTTGAAAAAAAAGCGGAAAGGAAAACTCCAAAGGTCCCTTTTCGTAAATCATCTCTTGAACCCGAAAAGGTAGAAAACAATATCCAAGATAACCTCTTAGCCATGTTCGACTAAGGTATTTCTCTTTCGTAAAATAACCTATCTCAATCTGGAAAAGGGTTAAACTTATACTAAGTAGACATCATTTCATTTACTTTAATGAGTTCGAAACGACAAGTACTCAACAATCTTTTCATTTTTCGAGAGTCAGAAAAGAGCTTAAAGATGACTCCAGGGGGTCACTTTTTCATTTATTTTTTATGAGTCCAAAAAAGTGATAAATTAAAACTCGTTGAATCAGTCAAAATAAATCATCATCACCAAGTATGCATGACCTTTTTCTGCACAAGGAAACACTCATTACCGATTTCGAGGAAAAATATTAAAAAATGAGTGAAATATGCCCTAATTTGGTAAAAAAAATATTATTTAAAACTTATAAAAAACCCAAAAAGTAAATTATTTTTACCATTTTCACCAGTTTGCAAATTTGAGAGCATTTTACTTCATTTTACCTCAATTTTCAGGCAAGGAGTATGATCAATCCCGACACCATTCGCCAATTCGTTTCCTGCAGGCAAGATATTTGTCTCTTCCCTTAATTTTGGATCTCATTTCATGCATTTTCAACCATATATTAGGTTACAAAGAGGATTTACAAAAAAATTACGTCGAGAGCAATCAACGTGGGTTTTACTCATTGGACCCACACTGGTCACCCTGTGGTCAACTAGGCCATCACGCTGGAAACATGTGAAAATTCACACACACTCATGTTGGCGCCGAGGTAATTTTTTTTTCTGAAATACTCCATGTTGAATGGTTTTTCTTGAATTTGTCTCCATGGGAGATCATGAAATGTTGTTTTATTGATTTTCCACAGGATAATCAGTCCAAAATGGTGGTTGAATGGAAAGAAAGAGGACATGAAGTTAAAGACCATCAAGCGGCTCAGGATCCAAATTTTATTGATGCGTTACGAGCATGCATGTTGCTCAAGCTCTTCAGGATTCCTGGAATTAGATCCCAGCCTGAGTTATTACAATATTTGATTAGTTGGTGGGATGTGGATCATCAATTATTCATGATTAGGGACCAAGAACTTGAAATAGATGTCGCGGACATTTATTTCATTATTGGCTTGTCTAGAAAGGGACAACGGATTCAGTTGTCCGGTTCGCACACTGGAGTAGAGAGTACGAATATGTTGATTGCAAGGCATTGTCCAAGGGCTAAAATGACCCAAAAACACCATAAAAAATCTCCCACTATGAATAATCCTGCATACAATGGCCCGAATAGTTGGGGCTTAGGCGTTGCATGAAGCAACAAAATATCATTTCTAGTATGCAATCGAGTGTCTACATCCCATAGTGTTCAATTGGAGTGAGGGTTTATTGGTCTACATGAAGCGCCAACTTACCAAGTGCAAGTCAGGAAGTCTGAAACAATTCAATTTTGGATCCATTTTGGTGACATTCTTCCTAGAACGTGTGCCATTGTTTCGTAATCAGTGGATAGAAGTGGATGCACCAATGCCCAGAGATCCATGATTACTTAAATGGGGTGAGTTGATTCCTCATCATGGAGGCAACCAACAAATGTCATTCCCTCCAGCATTTTTCGGATGGTTGCGTCAACAACTAAATGGTTGACGATTGGGCATATGCAGGCATAAATTTCTAAGGAGATCTGAATCTTCCACTTCCACCACGCGCACAGTGGACTGATGAAGGTAAAAACTATTTTTCAAAGTTCTTAAAGTTTTTTATTTTTTTTATGTATGTGTACTAAGATTTAACTTATGATGGTTTGTAGATGTGGGACCAGAGAGACCTCTATGGGTTTCTCTGATAGCCAGACAAGTGGCACACCAGATTGAGGAGGCTTCTTCTGAGGAGGGAGAAGATCTGATTTTTGACGTAGAGCGTAACCTAGAAGCTTTAACCAGGGGCATTCCAGAGTACACCTTGATAGATGGGGTGCCATTGCAGTACTAGAGACACACCGTAGCGGTTTCTACCAGACTGCGTCGACTATTGGGCCGAGTCATTAGGGCTATTTCGTGCTATCATGAGCATTATGTAAGCGAATAGCCAGCTCTAGTTTAGTTTTTGCACTGATGTAGGCTTATGAAGCCACATGTCTCAGAACACAGATTTTGTCATTTTCATGTAGAAAACTCTTTTACAAACACTATATATATACATGTTTTATGTTCACCATGTCTATTATGTGATGTTTTATGATTTACATGTTTCGCAAATGTCTATCTAACACATAGTTAGCCAATGCATCTGTTAATGTGTCCATGCATCTTAGAATGTGACGATAAGTAATAAAATTAAAGTTTCGTTCCAAGAGACGAACTCGTAAATACATTCTCAAAATTTGAGGGTTTCTAACTAAATATTATCCATTAAGCTATAGTACAATGAGCTGTGAATCAAGTTTTATGATTAACTCTCTAATTCCAAGAGCAATAGCTTCTGATAAAAGCTCGATAACTACACTATATTCGACAATGTTATTAGTCATACGACCTAAACATATACCTTGTAAATTCACTAACTCATTATTAGGGTCATAGATTGCCCATGTAGCGGAAGATAGATTATGTGTACTACGACAAGCAACATCAACAAAACCAACGTAAAGTTTGGATGACATCTGCAAACCAAGTAGAGCACGAGGTAAGAAGAGGAAAATGTTTGCAAAAGCAAACTAACACACCAAAACCACACTACACATTAATGAAACACACTAATGTACAAAAGCTTTTACACAAAAAATGCGTGAAAATTTTTAGATGGAGCCCATTTGCAGACTTGGGTAATCGATCAACGGAGAGTAAAACCAAAGTTTCACCGTTTGCATGACATGTAAGCAACAACTCATCCAAATAGTGGGATGACACACATAAATGACAATGCCCCCATGCCCCCCAGGCGAGTGAGAGTTACGAGTCATAGGATGAATGCCCCAATGCGATAATGGGCAAATGGTAAAGACTCAGTGGGAAGATCTCATAAAAGAGAGAAAAAACATCTTAAGTTCAATGCGAGGAAAAGATGCCTCCAGTTGAAATTATTTGACAATCTCATGTTGAACTGAAATGTAAATGAGCAGGGTAGGCAAAATGTTCCCTATGTTTCCTTCAGACAAAACTTCATGTACCAAGATAGGCATTTGAAGTGGATAAGTCAGTGAATGGGAAATAAAGGTATCTAAACATGGTGAAATCTCTCCAAGACTCAGCAGAAATGAGGAACGATGATGAGCATCATTCCAAGGAGTTGCTTCAAGAGACATAACCTCGGTGATACTCTCATCGGTTGGAAATGTATAGTTCAAGGGATCCGAAGAATCCCAAGAACCAAGCCAAGGGGATTTTGAATACGCGTCTAGATGCATACTAAGATTAGCATGACTTTCAGAAGTGATCATTGAAGCCAAAACAATAGCTTAATAGGCTTGTTCTACTGGGTTGAGCAGCATGACATCTCCAAAAGAGTCAACTTGATCACTATGAGGAATGAATGTGACGTTTGGAGGTAGGAGGGAAATTCCCATAAGAGAAGATTCTTTAAAAAGACCCACCCCAACACTCTCATAAGGGATGTCAGTATTTCCCACATATGGCACATTTCCATTCAAAGAGATAGAAGAGAAAAAGGCTAATTGATCAACAATGACTATTTCCCTAATGAGGAAAACATAGCACATAGAACAATGTACAAACCACACAAAACATAGCATGGGTCCAACTCCAACCAAGTAAAAGGTTATATTTCAAGTTGGCATCAACAACTTCTACTTCTATATTAACAGTTTTCTCTTCCAACAAGTTTTGGGCAAGTTTGTGAGAATATTGTATGGATGAGATCCTCTACCATCGAAGGCTTCTAAGGTGTTAGGAGACTAGTTGAGAGGCAGAGAGCCAATAACATTCCAGTACGAGGCATACATGATGTAGGTGGAAGCACCCTCATCAACAACAGTCTTATGAATCATCTTCCCTTTGATAATGTCTTGGATTAAAAAGGAAAGTTGATGTGGAAGATGTGGAACATGATTTTCTAGGTCAAGGATAATCATACTCAAATCAGTAGGGTCAATTCCTCCCATAGTGGATAGTAATGATTTCCACTATGATAGACAACTCTAGAGAACTTCCAAGGCAAACATCGTCAAAGGCACTTGAGCTAAATCTTCGACAATATGTAATGTTGAGCAGCTCACATATTCAGATTCTATGATGATTTCCGAAGGACGCCCTTAGGAGGTGGTCAAATAATGGAGTTATTACTAGGTCTCTCAATATGAAGAGGACCAGAATTGGGTGGAGTAGAAGTGGAAGGTGTATTAGTAATTTCTTTCTCCACAAATTGTTTGGGAGGAGTCGGATAGTCTTTTGACCGAGTGGCAGCAGAAATAGGTGTCGTTCCACTCATATAAACCTGAGAGCCCAAAGATATAGAAGATTGTGGTTCCTCTACCCGTTGGGTTTGTCGTGATGGAAAAGGTTCTTTTAATACAACCAGTGTTCCTTGGGTGCCTTTTAACAAACAACTAACTTTAGCACGACGGGGACAATCCTTGGTATAGTGATCTTCCTCACAAATGAGGTAAGGATACTTGGGCTTACATTTAGATGCATCACCAACAAATGATTTCAGAGGATCATGTTTATGGATATCAAATTTGGCTTTTCCTTTACCCTTATTTTTACCTTTTGAGGTTTTTTCTGCCGTGGTATATTCAATGGCATTAACCTCTGAGGTTTTAGTAGGATTTTTAGAGGGATTCAAAGGATAATTGGATGCAGTAGTCGAAACAAATTCCTTCTTAGAGGAAGCAGAAGAAGATTTACTATAAGTTTGAGTCACTGACCCAATAATATCGTGGATAGGCGATGCCTCTAGAGGTTTGGAAGATGAAGGAACAGTAGATGGTCTCAGAGCATCAAGTAAGAGATCATACAATGTGCCAGATTGGGAATATACCAAATCTAGATATTGGGCATGGGCAATGGCTTGATCTATGGTCACACAACCACCCATAGCTATGTCCTTGGAAATTTTATTAATAAATGATTTGGTAAACCATTCAGTTAAAAGTTCATCAGGAATATCAAACTTGATAAGATGACATTGATGTCTCCATTCATGGATATGATTGGAGATGTGGGTAGCAATATTATGTTTCAAAGACGTAAGGAGATGGGTACCAGTTTCATATTGAACTAGTAACTGGAAGTGAGTAAGGAAGGGCATTGCTAAAGTATTGAAGTATTGGTATGCATCTCGAGGTAACTCGATGTACCATTTCGTAGCAAAACCCATCAAGGTTCGTTGAAAAAGACGTAGACAAATGGAATTGTCAACCCAAGAATTGGATGAACACCATAAATGGTAAGTCATAACATGGGTTTGGGGGTCTTCTCCAGACTTTCCTTCAAATTTTGGACAATCATCAAAAATATTGGTAGGTACCGGAGGCCAATACGACAATGGAGTATTGGGTCATTTGTGAGCCTTGACACATCTGGTAGTTCCATCGTTGCTAGAAATAGAAATTGTGGATTGAAAGGCATGGAGGGCCTTTGATAAGGCCCAACTTGTGGACTCCAATGTTGTTGGTATGGGTTCTACCCCCAAAGTGGCAGATTTTTTACCATAAGGAGTTTGATATTGCCCCCACTGAGAGGTATTCTGACCATACAAAGGTGGGTTTTGACTAGGGTAAGGTTGATACTGACCCATCATAGAGCGTTGAGAACCATAAGGTGGATAAAAAGCTTGTGAAGAGTAGGGAGTATAAGGTTGTTGTTGCAACTATTGACGTTGGTGATAAAATTGTTGGCCCTCCTGCTGCAAGGGTTAACCTTGTTGCTATAAGGGTTGGGCTTGTTTGTACAAGGGTTGGTTTTGTTGTTGCAAGGGTTGACCTTGTTGCTGCAATGGTTGTTGATAAGGCCCTTGTTGCGCATAAGGTCCTTATTGCACATAAGGTCCTTGTTGTACATAAGGTTGTTGTTGCTGGAAAGTTCCTTGTGGAATTTGTTGGGTTCTAGGTTGGTAATGATAGGTTCCAGTTTGAAATTGACCAGATGTCCCAAATGAGGGATTTGGACCAAAGTGCATTTGGGGTCCTACCTGTTGATTAAAAGATGGATTTTGAGGTTGTTGTGAGCCATACGAAGGGTATAGTTGTTGGTAGGGTATATGAGCCGAAAGAGGCTGTTGATACGGGATTTGGCCTGATCCAATTGGAATAGATGATCCATTCGGATAAGGTACACAGCCAACATTTTGATTAACTCTGGTAGCATGAGTTTGAGATCCACTCACATAAGTTCCACCCAAAATAGGAGGTACATATGGAGGAGGTGGATTTTTCCCCTCATGTGGTGGGATAGATTGTGGCACATATTGTCCACTTAATAGAGGACCTGAGGAACCTATAGGGACATTAACCGTCCCAACTATAACTATCAGTTGTACAGGAACGAAAGAAACTGCAGTTTGTACAGAAATTTAAGAGGCCACGCTTGAAACAAATGGACCAGAAGTAGGCATGACGCCTGACGACCAAATGGGATTATGATAAAGTGAAGACGCACTTGGAGTGCCTAAAACCAACTGAGCCAAAGAAGGTGTAACCCGGTGGAAACAAAGGTTCACTACTTTCAGGTGGTGGTGGAGGTGGCATACTTCCCACATACGGAAAGCCTTCATGTAGAAATTTATATTGAGATTCATCGCCGACACCAGGAGTGTGAGTGGCTGAGACTTATGGAGGAGGTTATCGAGGAGAGGTTGGAATCTCACCTTCTGATGCCATGGTGGAAACAGTTGGCGAGGTGGAATCCATGATGACTGAGGAGAAGACTCCAAAGGTACCCCAAGATTATCAAACGAACTATGTGTCCATTGAGGAGATATGATCAATGGATCAAAAAATAGATTCATAGGGAATAATAAATACCTTTGTGGAACCTCAGGAGTTTCTAGATCAGATTTTGAAGATGATGACTCTCGAGGTGGAGGACGAGAAGCAAGGGGTTGAATACTTGGGATAATTCTAAGTTAAAAACCTTGGGCTTCAAGTGACTGTGAAATCTCAGGATGGACTCCTTATGATGACCCTTCAATGTCAAATTATGAATGGGATATGTAAGGAAAACCTGGTGGTTCAGCCATGAGGACCTTCTCTTAAAACAAAAGGAGGTGGTTGATTTGAGCTTATAATTAAAATTTGCTATTAATCAGGCAATGTGAGGTCAAGGATAAATACATAGGTAAGTCATGTTATCATGGGCAGTTAAATTTTAGAACTTAAAAACAAGAAATAAATAAAAAAAGGTGTACTAGGCAAGATGGTTTACCAAGTATCCGTGAACCACTATATACACCTTATCTGAAACCAAGTACAACGACCGATCTCCCTGAATGTTGTGTTCAGTGTATCACGTCTATAAGGCAGCTGAATCAGTTACCTATGGCTAAAGGATAGCAACCTAGTGGGGACTGCCAATATATACGCGACAATACAGGGAGTAGAAGTCCATGTTAGCACAGTCTAATGCATAACCGTTCGATGAAAGTGTTCCCATATACTTTCCATACTAGAGTGCCTCTGATATGCCCAAGAGTACTGGAGAACCTCCTATATAATTTCGTACGTGGAATGATATTTCATCCTCGGGATACAATGCAGGAAGTTAATGACAAATGCAAGGTTTATAGACGCCAGAACACATCTCTAGCCTAGACCTCTAAATGTTTGCGTTAAGTTCCAAATGCTCCTTAGGTTAATTGAATAAATTTTAATGTTGTTCTTCAATTATGTTTCAATTTTTTGGGCTCAAAAGATGTCACCTGAATCCTAAAATGCAACTATGTGAGAAAAAGGACTTTTCACTTCAATGAAAGCTAAACTAACAAGGGAAGAGACTTCAATCATTCAATGCATCAGACAAGAGAATGCGTCAAAGAGCATGCTTCCACTAACTTTTCTTTTCAAACGAAATATGCAAAAGCAAAAACTAAACTTCACTTTCACTATCCAATGTGCATTCTATCAAAAGCAAAATGATTTTTACTTTACTAAGATACACTTTATTTAAATGATGTTCTCTTTGATTTTAGATGCTCTAATGAAATTAAGCTTCAACTAAAGCAAAATTGATAGTTTTTATTCAAATTCTCCTAATGCAAACAATGCACCAACCAAAGAAACACCAAATCAAATCCAAAAGCACTTAATGAAAATGTCCTCCATTTTTCTCTTTTGAATAGATAAACGAATGTGTTCTTTTCGGTTTGTAAACCAAGAAATGTAATTTCTTGATGAATAAAAAAGATGAATCTCAAATGAAAGATTACCTAACATAATTGAAAATAAACTTTGTAAAAGACAAACTAGAACTAATGCAAACCAATGTTTTGAATGATTTTAACAGATAACCAGATCTAACCAATCAGTAAACAACAAACTCAGTGGCACTTACAAGTGGCAAGTGGCAAGTGACAATCAAATGACTTATAAACCCTAAAATCAACCCAATTTCACTTAAACACTTGAAATCTCAAAATACAAGAATTCGCTAATCAAATCAGATAATCAGACAAAACATCAATAAATACAATCACACAGGACAAAAGAAAAGACCTCAAGGGCTTAGACACACTGGATTTTGATAGAGAACCCCTAATTTTTTGCCAATCTCTGAGATCAATGCAGTTGTAATGGCCAAAATCGTGTTGAACGAGGTATCAACGCAACTGTTTTAAAGGAAAATGTGCTGGCAGCTCGACTGTCAGAGAAAAAAATGTGTTGGGCAAGGAATAAGGCAAAAAATAAGAAAGATTTCAACAAACAATCTAGACTCAACACTCTAAGGTAGTAATCAGTGATTGTGCAGACCTATATAGACTCAAACTAAGTGAGAACTCGATGGTCAGTCATGTAGAATTTTCTCTACAAATCAGCTAGCTCACTGATATCATGTAGAAATTTCACCTGCAGATCAAACTGATATATGCAATGTACTAAAGCATAATACTAGATCTACATCTACCATAAACTTTGCGGAAGCTAATAAACCATGAGCAACATCAAGCATGAACACATATAACTGATAAGAAGGAATCAATCACACATAACACAAAATATATCACTGGGAAAGCACCAGCATAAAACCCCAACTTTGTATTATCAATCAAGTGGAAATCCTCAACAACATACAAAAAGAATCAGCTCAAAATTTATCCTGCTCTCTCTGTACTCTGATGATGAATGTCATAGACTACCTAGGCCTCAACATATACGCCACAAGTCCTCCAATCTCCTATAATATGTATTTCTCTTGGAAATAGATCCTTCTCCATGCAAGGAATACTTACTAGAAATATCCAAGCATCTGATAGTACAATGTCCCTCATCTGATCTCCACTGGGTCTCTGTCTGAACTGACATGCATCAATTATCCATGAGGGAATGCTCAATTATCTAAAATAATAGTTGTCACATGCATGCAAGCATTAACAAACTATATCTCATTAATTTAACAACTTGTTAAATTAATCTAACTGGACTTGACTAAGTCAACTGATCCTCTCATTATAGAACTCATACTTGATTCCCCAATCAGTGGGACAACTAATTGCATGTTCTCACAAAGACTTCAAGTTTAATTTTCCATAATTAATTAACTCATGGAGATTAATTAATTAATATTTTAAACTGCTATTAAGACCAAATTCATTTTTACTTCCTATAGTTAGACCAGGGACTACTAAAAATAGGAAGGGACCCAGAAATGCTATTTTTAGAAGATTCTATTTTTAGCAGTTTCACCTCTCATCCAAGGTGGCCAAAATGCTCATTGGCCAAACTGCTATTTTTTGAAGTGCTATTTTTAGGAATTCTATTTTTAGCACTTTCTAAATTTAGCATTTCTTGTTGCCCACTTTTCAACACTCCCTCTCAATGAGAAAGGCTTCCTCTCGAACTCGATCCTATAACTCTGGAATGTTCTGCATGCAACACATCCACCAAGTCCACTTGCTCCAACAACTCTTGGAACAAAAAACACTCCCAGTTGATCACTCTGTTGGGCTATAAACATACTCTGATGTTGAAGCTCTACCTGTTGCTGACAAGTTCTCCCTCTCTGACATCTACGCTTCTGCAACATCTCCATGCATCTTGCACCTTTGCACACCTCTTTGTGCCACCTAGCACGATGCAACACACTTGCACCTTTCACATTACTACAGCCTGCATGCTACGTGTTTTCCTGGGATTCCCTGCACTGTAGCTCTCTCTGCCGCTCCATCCGCATCTGTCTCTACTCAATCAGTCGATTCCTGCTACTCCATATTGGGGCTCCCGTAGCAAGGTCTCATCCAAGAGGTTAAGTACCTCAAGGATCCTGCCTCTCCTCCTTGGGACGATCAATCCACATCACCCCACCTCCTACCTGGAGGTATGCATGTGATCCCTCTGCCCACTTGGCTCAAAGTTTCCCCCTACTGGAGGTCTCTACACGAGTAGATATCTCTACTCAATCTCCTCTCATCTTCTCCTGTTGTGGCTGCTCCACAACCTCCTGAAGCTGCTGCACCAATTGTGGCTCCTCCACAATTGTCTGAGACTTCTTATGGTGTTGCATGTTGAGTGGTAATATACCCTCCCTCTCAACCACCAAGTCTCCATCAGTTGCCTTACTTCTCAAGGCTTTGCATGCATCTTGAACCTCAAGAGCATACAGGTTCTTGACCCGTGAACCAATCTGCTTCACCTGTCTAGTGATGATGTGTCTAAGGGAAAACATTTCCCTTACTGAAGACTACATCATAGCCTCTGTCTTCCAGCATTGTGATCAACACCAAGTTTCTCTTCAGTCCTGGTACGTACTTGACATTGGTCAAGGTAAGACGAGCTCCATGCTCCCTCTAAAAAATAATTGTGCCTACACATGAGACACTATACTTTTCATCATTACCCATCGCTATGAGTATCTGGAGATCTTTCTCCTCCAAAATACTGAACAAACTCTTGTCACCAGTCATGTGGAAAGAAGCTCCATTGTCAAGAAAACAACCACTTCCCACAATGGATGAAACCATGCAAGCGAAGAGTGTGAAATCCAACTCAAACTGTGAAGCAAGTGCCTCACCTTAAGATCCTTCCCTGGATCCCTTCTTGGATTTCCTATGTGGACAATTTGCAGCATAATGGCCCACCTCATGACAATGAAAGCATCGCACTTTTGATTTTTCAACCTTCTTCCCACCATTGGAAGAACTGGATTCGAAAAGAGAAACCTTCTCCTTCCCCTTCTTTGCCTTACTCGCTAAGGCACAGTTCTCCTCATCCTCCATGGATGAAGAACCGTCTCTGGTGCTTCGTCTGATCTCCTCTTGCATCAATTCCGACCATAATCATTCCCAATCTGGCAGTTTCTCCCTTCCATTAACCGAGTCTTGGTAGCTATGCCAGCTCTTAGGAAGGCCAAGGAGTGCTAGACTCACCATATCATCATCAATTGTCACGACCCCTACACTTGCAAGCTCATTCCTGCATGTGACGAGCTTGGTCAGATACATAGAGATCGTTTCATCCTTTTCACACTTGATCTTTCGAAGTTTTTCCTTCAGTGCTCCCTCTAATCACTGTTATTCTGATATAAATCTTTCAATGTTTTCCACATTGCAAACGGAGACTCCTTCCCATGGAGGTTCGAGAAAATGTGATTTCGCAATCCCTCCAAGAGAATTCTCCTAGCTCTAGCCACACACTTCTTCCATTCCGCTAGTTGAGTTGCATCAATAGGCTTAGGGACTTCTTGATCAATGAAGTCCTTAAGGCCATTATCTTCCAATACTACCTCCATGCGATCCTTCCAAGCTATATGTTTTGAGTTGCCACCAAGGGCATACTCAAGCCTCAAACCATAGAACTCCATCGATGAAATAGATGTGATAAGAACTTGAGATCTATATCCTGAATAATAAACTTCGAATTCCTTCTTGTATATTGTTCTTCCTTGATCACCTGTGCTCCAATACCATGTATAATTTTCTCTACAAATCAGCTAGCTCACTGATATCATGTAGAAATTTCACCTGCAGATCAAAATGATATATGTAATGTACTAAAGCATAATACTAGATCTACATCTACCATAAACTTTGTGGAAGCTATTCAACCATGAGCAACATCAAGCATGAACACATATAACTGATAAGAAGGAATCAATCACACATAACACAGAATATATCATTGGGGAAAGCACCAGCATAAAACCCCAATTCTGTATTATCAATCAAGTGGAAATCCTCAACAAACTACAAAAAGAATCAACTCAAAAGCTATCATGCTCTCTCTACACTCTAATGATGAAGATCATAGACTACGTAGGCCTTAATATATAGGCCACAAGTCCTCCAATCTCCTATATTATGTATTTCTCTTGGAAATAGATCCTTCTCCATGCAAGGAATACTTACTATAAATATCCAAGCATCTGATAGTACATTGTCCCTCATCTGATCTCAACTAGGTCTCTGTCTGAACTCATGCATCAGTTATCCATGAGGGAATGCTCAGTTATATGAAATAATAGTTGTCACATGCATGCAAGCATTAACAAACTATATCTCATTAATTTAACAACTTGTTAAATTAATCTAACTGGACTTGACTAAGTCAACTGATCCTCTCATTATAGAACTCATACTCGATTCCTCAATCAGTGGGACAACTAATTGCATGTTCTCGCAAAGACTTCAAGTTTAATTTTCCATAATTAATTAACTCATGGAGATTAATTAATTAATATTTTAAACTATTGTTAAGACCAAATTCGTTTTTACTTCCTATAGTTAGACCAGGGACTGCTAAAAATAGGAAGGGACCCAAAATGCTATTTCTAGAAAATTCTATTTTTAGCAATTTCACCTCTCACCCAAGGTGGCCAAAATGCTCATTGGCCAAACTGTTATTTTTAGAAGTGTTATTTTCAGGAGTTCTATTTTTTTAGCACTTTCTAAATTTAGCATTTCTTGTTGCCCACTTTTCAACAAGTCAAACTGATCAAGAGATCATATGGAAAAAGAGGATTAAGAGGCCATCTTTCTAGCCCAATGAGTGGGTCTAGCAACAAACTAAACAAACGAACATACACTTTCCTAGATTATGTTTAACAAATGCAGTGATCCAAATTTAAACAGGAAAGCAACAAATTACAGATATAACCATAAATACAGAGATGCAGTAGAAATAACACTTCCTTTCATTAATATCAAATAATGAAATATGCTTACAAACAGAATGGAAATGAGACTAGCTCAGGCAATGATAGCTTATCTTTGAGAAGAGATGTGGTGGCTACATGCCTCTAAACTAAGTTACAATGAGGCTCAAGGGCCTTTTTATTATTGAACAATAAAAAAAAACCCTAAACAACCAAAACCCTAACCCGAGGAGATGTAACACCAAGAGTTTATGGGCCTCGTTGGGGTTAGCTAGTGTTGACGGTATTGGACCCGCAACCATGTCAAGGGGATCTCCCTAGTAAGAAGTCTCGATTAGACCTCAGACCATTTGGTGTAGCAGTGGGTCGTAAGGTATTGCCTTGACCGCGGTGTCACACAGAGGCAAGTAGAATAACTTTGTCATCAGCAAGGGTGTGATTGATGCAATGAGTCAAGGAAGGTTGTTATAGCAAGGATCAAGTGAAATTTGTGTATGATGTCCGACAGAGCAGTCAACAAAGATGGTGACAACATTAACATTAACAACAAGATTCATATAATTGTATGTGAATTAGTTCATACACAAGTACGTAACTTGAACAACACATATCATTAAAGCAACCGGAGCAATCCAACTACAATAACAACATATGCATGAAAATGTGTTGGCTCTTATTATATAAAGAAGTGTAAGTCAGAATCATACAATACATCCATGTAAACCTGCTAGCCCCAACAGTGGAACTTTACAGCCACATCTCCCTACTCCTCCAAAGAGATGTACTAGCTCCGTGTAGTGGAGAAGCCAAGGTGCGTTACAATATTGTCCAAGCCTTCTTCAAAATAGTCTTAGTAGAAGCATGGCTGACCAAAATCCTATACAATGAGTTATGAGGGACTATTTATAGCAAAGGGTGGGGTGACCCTTGACATTCCCCCATTGGGACAGTTCGACTACCCTCGTGACTCTTCACCTACTCTATGACTATTACATCCAACAGTTGACACTCGACTTACACTTGACATGACTCAACATTACAATGCACATGTACTCATGTGAGACAACATGGCTTGAGAAAGCCTTGCAAGACATCACTAACACTCGATCCATTGTGGTGATACCAACTCTTTGACATGATTGTGATGGTGAAGTTGGTGATCTGATGCCAAGCTTGGTCGTCCGTGATGGTGTGCATGTACCTCATGGTGACATCTTGTTGAAGCGAACTCTTGCTTTCATTGCAACCAGTGCATTGGTTCGGCCCCTTCATCCAACTCGTCTGCTAACATGTGCATGGTCTTCTTGGGTATGTTTGAATCGGAAACACACTAATGCATAGTGTTTGTGATGATCTTCGAGTGTGTGTTGGTGGTCATGCACATCAACTTGCCGAAGTGCATGTTCAACCCCATTTGGACTTGCTTCTTGGCTTCACCTTGGTGAGTGTGTTGAATGGGTTGGATTGCATGTGTGTACTCAACAATATGCATGATGTTGAATCCCTTGCATGCGATCAAAACCACTGCTCGCCATGACTGCTCTATGTCAGTCGTTGGGATGGATCCTTAACTTATACGGGCACAGTTTCCTCCACGAGTGCATGTTGCGCCCACTACTATTCATGTTCCTGTTGCAACTCATTCATTTGGCTGTGAAGCTTCATGTTCTTCCTGAGTTGCTGCTTCAGCACATGCAACTCCTTCTTTGTTCCATCTTCTGCCTTCGCGTGATCTTCATGTCACGTCTTCACTTCATAGCCTGAGCCTCCAAAGTTGCTTTCATTATCAGTGTATCTACTTGATATTGCAACTTTGTTCCACCTTTGTGTTGTCAAAAAGCTCCTTCTTACATTCGCTGCATTCGTTGTGTTCGCTACATTCGGTATGCTACCTTCAACTGTTGTTCATGATGTTGCTCGCTATGATGTTGTTGCTTGATGTCCTTGTCTACGAACAACTTGATGTCTTTGTGGGTAGGAAAGTCCATGGACACTTGACTGACTGCATCCCCAAGTGTGCTTTGAACGGTGTCTTCGTATCTACTCTCTTGGAAACCATTGTGCCTATATTGTTGAGAGGCAGATGAACACATGGGATACCAGAAGACACGGCAACACTCACGGCAAGAAATCTGTCAGTCGAAAACCAAAATGAACATGAGAACTGACTTGCAACATACATGGGTGCATGATCATGAAGGTTGCGCAATTTTGGCCGGGCAGTCGGGAGACCAACTGCCAAGACTGCACAAGGCACAGTCTGGGTTGCTGGGAGACTGACTGACTGTTGGAACTGGTTGCTAACTGTTGGGATTGCACAATGCGCAATTCCAGTTGACAAGGACTGTTGGCCTAACGACATATTTGTGCAGTTTCTTGGGCCAAGCAACCATTGTCCTCCAGAAATGCGCAAAACAATCCTGGAGGCCAGTGTTGTGTAGGAATGCACAAATCTAGAGAGGAAGGTGAGCCTTCCTTTCCCATATTGCGTAATGAAGCCTTGATGAAGGAAGAGCCCAAGCTAAGGTTGGCCTGACTCGCCAACGGGCAACTGAAAGCAAGTAATTCAGTGAATTCATAATGACACTAAGTGATAGCAGAAGTGATTAAG
Source organism: Pinus taeda (assembly GCA_000404065.3). NCBI lineage: Eukaryota > Viridiplantae > Streptophyta > Pinopsida > Pinales > Pinaceae > Pinus > Pinus taeda. The sequence goes on from APFE030315052.1 coordinate 161,750, forward strand.
AGTGCATTGAATGAAAGATTCAACAAACAAATCAACATGCATGTGGGTGTGGTAGTTCGCCGGTTGGGCAAACGTCCGTGCAAAATAGTTTCATGCATGCGACAACAGTGAGATAGCAATGAAAACTGAAATAGAGCTAGGACAAGTTAGTATACATGTGAACGACGACAAGCGTTTAAAGAAATCAAGCAAACAATACTTCCATAGGTGAAAACATGAAAAGCGACATAAATTCTGCACAAGGCATGGGAAGCGAGCTTACCCTAAAACAACTGAGTTGAATGTGTCAACTACTCCTAGATGTGATGTGGGATATCAGAGCTACAAGGTTGATATGAGGAATGAGCTTTGCAACATCCGGTTGATGATATTTGATAACATTGAGATTGTGACGTGCATGCCACGAATCTGGGGGAAGCGACACTTGGTGGGAGGTTTCGGAATTTCTCCTCGCATGCAACCTCCAACTACTAAACATAGATCTTTGAAACAAGGGATGCCTTTGCATGTTGCCTTGGGAGAAGCAGCCCATGCATGCAAGCCTGTTTTGCTCAATCCCAGAGGAAACTGGTCAACTCAGTTGCACATGCAAGAGACTGCTCGACTGCTGGAGAAAAATGCACATTTATGGCTGGGAGCTGGGCTGGCAGCCCAAGAGATTTGCACAATTTTTGGGTAAAGCAGCTAACTTCTACCCAGATTTGCACAAATCCTAGGCTGAACAGCCTACTACTGGGAAAATTTGCGCAAATCTTGTTGGTAGGGTTGGCTGGTAGGATTGCGCAATCCTGGAGCCGAGCAGGCTGCCAAAGAGGATTGTGAAATTTCTGGAGGGAAGGATGGTTGCCCTCCAGAAATGCCCAATTTTCAAGGGGAAGCTGCTCATCTTGTAGCTGGACCAAGTCCGGGTGAGCAACTTGTGAGGAGAATGGATCAACTATGATCAACAGGTTGCCTTTGTGCGAGGAAAACACTGAAGCTTGAGTACTTGACGAAGCAAGATAATGTGTTGTGTAAGGTTGGTAGGGAGGCTCCAAAACAAGCTAAGGAAAAATTTTGGAGGGTGGTTGTAGCTACTACAACACTTGGCGACACACTGGTAGAACTCCATCTCTCTGAATGGACCTTGTTCATGAAAAGCAAGTCTAACACCTCCGGAAGTATTGTTCAGTTTTGAGCTCATTTTGGTTTCACAATAACTTGATTGTAAGATGTAGTATCTGCCAAGCCCTTAGTCGATTGACACACATTCCAAGCCAAGGCAACATAGTTGTCTCGATTGGGGTTGCGAGGTATATAGGTGCACAAGCAGTATAGTCGTCAGAGTCTTAGTTTCATCTTTGGTGTTGCTCCACTGCCAACATGCCTAGATAGTACCCCGTTGGAGTCACATAGGAACATAAGTATGGCTCTACTGCCAGCGAGCTTGGTCAGTACCCCATCAGAGTTACTTGCATCACCTCGCTACGCAGGAAGCTTTTCTCTTATTTCACCTTATTCATTTTGAATTTTTGACTTTTCATTTTTTCATTTTTCACTGTGCATAACAATTATTCATTTCAAAGGTGGAAGAGGGATCCCGACTTATTGAGAGCAGAAGAGGTTGTTCCAGCAAATACGTAGTTAATTGTATCTCTGACGTGCCTATTAAGGTTTTTCCCCCTTACCTTACTCTACTTGACTGAGCTGACAAGGGTTAACCCAAAAAAAATCGACTAAAGAATGTGACACTAGTTAGTGCACAAGCGTTGTGTTTACACCAAGGTTCACTTCAAATAATACGTATTTTCCTTCGACGTATCATCGACTAAATTAACAAGCTCATCTTACAAAGGCAAGATGGCATATAACCAAGTAGTGATAGTTGTACAAGCCCTCTTGTATTTTACTCAGCTCGCTTCAAGAGTAATACATGGTTTCATGCAAGGCTAACCTACGAACAGAACAAACGAACCAACAAACATCAAAGCAAAGCAAAAGCAGAAGTGAAAGTGAAAGCAAAGCAAGTAAGTAAACAAGAAAACAAACAAAGCATATAAGCAAACAAGCATGCAAGAAAACAATTGAAAGCAAACACTGCTCCTACTCCTATACTAACAGTGCATAGGCCTGATCACATGAAGTGATACTTCCAACACAGCCACCGACACATTGGTAGATCCATGTTGGTGAAGGCTTGGTCCATGAGCAACCCAGTGGTGTGAACCAGCAAGTAAGAAAGATATAACAATGAATGCAACTGCACTTCATGTTTCAAAGTGCCCACGTGACATAAGTGAGTGCAAATGCATGACGGAGAGTCCATGGACTTCTCATGGTGTTGTGTGACACTACATGCAACTATGAAGCATAAATACACTCTTGACTATGACATGCAAGCAAATGAAAGAAACAAATATAACTTGCGTTGCGAACGAGTGATTGCAATGTAAGACTACTCCAATGCATGAGCAATGGGATCATGCAATTCAAGTGAGGAAGTGTGATATGTGAGTGAGATAGATCTTCAATGTATACATATGAGTGATGAGGAGCCTTGGGTGATTGAACAGTTTCATGATCGGGAATGAGATTGTTTTGGGTGTCTCAACTTCATCATTAGGTAGATCATCATACACCAATTGCTTCGAAATATCAACTGCAATAGATTCATGATCGTGATCAAGATTGGAAGCAAATGGATCACGACCACCATGATCAGAAAAATCAATGAATTCTTCGGCATTTTCATGATCAGATGAATCAAACAGAGGGGTAGATGAAAAGCGAACGAACTCATCCTCTGTGTTTCCAAAAAAGACAGATGAAGGATCAAGTGGATCTTCAATGAATAATTTATCCTCTCCGTTGTTGAATGATGGACTAACATCCAGTGAGTCCTATGAGTGATCAACAATGGGTGCACCTGTGGATGAAGACACACATGCAAAATCATGGATGGCAGGCTCACCAAAGAGGTTAGGAAAGGATGGAGAGGACTTGAATGGAAGGGAGTCATCCTTCGTCGATTATTGATGTTCAAGCTCCCACTCGTACTCTTCATGAATGACAGCGAATGTTGGTTGTGAAACACCAACTCCGTCAGTGGGTTGTTCCTCGTTCACAACAAGTGAAGAGTCTGGAATGGACGAACACAAGACAACATTATCTGGAGGAACACCTAAGTGCGAAGACAGAGGTCGAAGAAAAGAATGCATATGATAACTCAAAGGACTCACAACCACATCTGTGCAAAAATTGAGTGGAGTGAAGTTGGGAGAGTGTGAAGGATGAAAAGGTGTGTGAGAATGACCCTCAAAATCACTGAGCAATGGTGGAGTTGTTGAATGAGAAGGAAGCGTACAATCAGTTGAGACAGTTCTCACTCCCACATGAGATTGTGTAGTTCCGTTAATGAATAATGTTGAGCCATGCTTGATATCAAACTTCCTCTTGGGACAAGTAGATTTCTTAAGGCAATACTTGAACCAGTTCCAAAGATAAGCAAACTTCATCTCGCTCCTCAGAGCTTGAAACTGCAAGTCACAGAAGTGCTGCCAAAAATCAATAATGGATTCATGCAGAGCCCTCTGTTGCTATAACAGTTTTTGGTCAGGATAGTCTGGATCAAAATGATAGAACGTGTCTTCAATGAGATCACAGAAGTGCTCCAATGAGTGCACGGTGTGAGCCAGTAAGCTGAGCACCCAATGAAATGGAGATTCACGAAGTGTGTATGCAAGCAACAAACTGGCCTGTTCATCAGAAAACTCATCTTCCTCATAAATCATGAAAAGAAAGTTATATAAGTGCTCAGGCCAGGCCACTTCGCCTTCACCATCATACATGTGAGTGGACAAGAGATCGAAAAGCTTCCCTGAGATGGATACATCTTCACGATTCGAAAAACACCTCGGGGGAAGAAGAGTGCAAGACTCCATGAAAGATATGCAAAGGTTCAAAATTGGATGAGAGGACACAGCTTGTCATCAGGCCCTTCTTCTAGCACCAGAAATGTTGACAGTGTTAGACCCGCCAACATGTCAAGGGGATCTCCCCGGTAAGAAGTTCCAATTAAACCTCAGGCCATTTGGTGTAGGAGTCCCAACAATGGGTCATAAGGTAATGCCTTGACCACAGTGTCGCATAGAGGCAAGTAGAATAACTCTACCAGCAAAAAGGGTGTGACTGATGCAGTGAGTCAAGGAAGGTGTATGAGAGGTTCCAACATTTCGAAAGGGGAAGGAGGTGAAGGTGAGTTCCAGGTTGAAATGGATCAGCCCCAACTCGGCTAGGAGCACACAACACAAAGGACATGCACAGCTTCTGGCAGAGCAGTCCACTCAAATGCGGCAGTCACATCATATAAGTTAAGATAACACATACAACACTCATAGATCAGTCCGAGACAAGTGTGACGGTTGTTATAGCAAGGTTCAAGTGAAAGTTCTATCTGATGTCCGACAGAGCAGTCGACACAGACGGTGACAACATTAACAACATATGCAACACATTAACAACAAGATTCACATAATTGCATGTGAATTAGTTCATACACAAGTTAAACAACACATATCATTAAAGCAACCAGAGTAGTCCAACTACAATAACAACATATGCATGAAAATGTGATGGCTCTTATTATATAAAGAAGTGTAAGTCAGAATCATACAATACATCCATGTAAACCTGCTAGCCCCAATAGTGGAACGTTACAGCCATATCCGCCTGCTCCTCCAAAGAGATGTACTAGCTCTGTGCAGTGGAGAAGCCAAGGAGCGTTATAATATTGTCCAAGCCTTCTTCAAAATAGTCTTAGTAGAAGCTTGGTTGACCAAAAGCCTATATAATGAGTTATGAGGGACTATTTATAGCAAAGGGTGGGGTGACCCTTGACATTCCCCCTTTGTGACAGTTCAACTACCCTCATGAATCTTCACATACTCTATGATTGTTACATCCAATTGTTGACACTTGACTTACTCTTCATGACTCAACATTACAATGCACATGTACTCATGTCAGACAACATGGCTTGAGCAAGCCTTTCAAGACATCACTGACACTTGTGGTGAGACCCACTCTTTTACATGCTTATGATGGTGAAGTTGGTGAGCTAATGCCAAGCTTGGTCATCCGTGATGGTGTGCATGTACCTCATGGTGACATCTTGCTGAAGCGAACTCTTGCCTCCGTTGCAACCAGTGCATTAGTTCGGCCCCTTCATCCAACTCGTTTGCTAACATGTGCATGGTCTTCTTGGGTATGGTTGAATCGGCAACACACTAATGCATAGTGTCTGTGCCGATCTTCGAATGTGTGTTGGTGGTCATGCGCATAAACTTGTCAAAGTTCATGTTCAACCCCATTTGGAATTTCTTCTTGTCTTCGCCTTGGTGAGTGTGTTGAATGGGTTGGATTGCATGTGTGCACTCAATGATATGCATGTTGTTGAATCCCTTGCATGTGATCAACAACACTATTCACCATGACTGCTCTGTGTCAGTTGTTGGGATGGATCCTTAACTTGTACGGGCGCATTTTCCTCCGTGAGTGCATGTTGCACCCACTGTTGTTCTTGTTCCTGTTGCAACTCATTCGCCTGTCTATGCAGCTTCATGTTCGTCCTGAGTTGCTGCTTCAACATATACAACTCCTTCTTTGTTCCATCTTCTACCTTCGTGCGATCTTCATGTCCCATCATCACTTCATAGCACGAGTCTCCAAATTTGCTTTCATTATCAGTGGATATGCTTGATCTTGCAACTTTGTTTTGCCTTTGTTTTGTCAAAAACCTTCCTCTTGCATTTGTTGCATTCGTTGCGTTCACTTCCTCTTGCATTTGTTGCGTTCACTGCATTTGGTATGTTGCCTTCAATTGTTGTTCATGATCCTTGTCCTTGTATACAAACAACTTGATGTCCTTGTATACAAACAACTTGATGTCTTCGTGGGTCGGCAAGTCCATGGACACTTGATCGACTGCATCCCCAAGTGTGCTATGAACGATGTCTTTGTCTCTGCTCTCCTGGAGATCATTGTGCCTATACTGTTGAGAGGTAGATGAACACCTGGGATACCTGAAGACAGGGTAATACTCACGGCAAGCAATTTGTTAGTAAAAAACCAAAATGAACATGAGAACTGACTTGCAACATACATGGGTGCATGATCATGAAGGTTATGCAATTACGGCCAGAAGGTTGGGAGACCTACTCCCAAGGCTGCACAAGGCACAGTCTGGGTTGCTGGGAGACTGAATGACTATTGGAAATGCGCAATACATAGTCCAGTCTGGCTGTTGATTGTTGGGATTGCACAATGTGAAATTCTAGTTGGGAAGGACTACTGGCCTAAGGACATATTTGCGCAATTTCTTGGGCCAGGTAGCCACTGTCCTCCAGAAATGCGCAAAATAGTCCTGGAGGCTAGTGTTGAGCAGGAATGTGCAAATCTGGAGAGGAAGGTGAGCCTTCCTTTCCCAGATTGTGCAATGCAGCCTTGGTGAAGGTAGAGCCCAGGCCAAGGTTGGTCGACTCGCTGACTGGCAACTGAAAGCAAGTAAATCAGTGAATGTTTGGCGACACTAAGTGATAGCAGATGTGATTAATAGTGCATGCAAAACATGAATGAAATATTCAACAAACATATCAACATGCATGTGGGTGAAGCAGTTTGCTGGTTAGGCAAATGTCCATGCAAAATAGTTTCATGCATGTGAAAACAGTGAGATAGCAACAAAAATTGAAACAGAGCTAGGATAAGCTAGTATACATGTTGTTTGGCCAATTTAGTGTGTCCTAAATTGCTGCATTTAATTGTCAATCCGGGATTCGTAAGTTGACGAAGTGTGGCGCACTATATGTGCAAGATAACCGATCTCTTGCTTTTTGTTGTTTTTAGTTTTTTATTTGTTTTGAGGGGGGTTTATCTTGGTTGAATTCCTAATTTGAGATGGAAATTCTAAAAGACAAGTATGGATATAAATGTTTAAGGCAATGATGTCCTTTACAATGATTTCCCAAACTTCAAACTTCAAAAGGGGTTTAAAACATGCAATGACAAAATTAATTCCTAAAAGAAAATGAAAATGTGCCACTATACTAGTCAAACAAGCAGTGAACTATTGATCATGAAACCCATTATCCTTGTTGCTGTCTAAATACAAAAGAAACTGTACTCAAAGAAATTCAAAAATTGCAAGCAAATAAAGCTAAAAATCAAATTACATCAATTCATACTCTTACCCCTCACCATTAGTCTCGCTATGGCTTTCGGAGGTAATGATAAACAACTTGAGCAATCTGGTATCTAATTTGCAGGAGAATAGACTAATATCAAACTACACATTCATACTTCAATCCCTCACCATTAGTCTCACTATGGCTTTCAAAGGTAACTGAAAATGACATGAATAATTCAATAACTAACTTGCAGAAAAATAAACTAATATCAAACTACACACTCATACTTCAATCTCTCAGGAGGTAACTGATAATGACACGAGTAATTAAATAACTAACTTGCAGAAAAATAAACTAATATCAAACTACACACTCATACTTCAATCCCTCAGGAGGTAACTGATGATGACATGAGTAATTTAATATCTAATCACTAATAAAGCAAATGTATAAAATTGAAATAAATAAAACAGTGCTGAGATTAAAAGCAGAAGGACAAGACAAATTCCATGTCATTAGTCATCATAAAACTATGTGCAAGTGCCCGGGCTGCCTACTGTAATCTGGAACAAAGACACTGATCAGTTAACAACAGTATAAAGCATGGAAAATTATGGACAGAAATAAAACGTTAATACCATAAGAAATGCAATATATACACATGAATAACTATGGCATAATGAACATAAGGAAATAAAGTGTGAAACTATACAACAATAAACAAAACCTTGGCATGTGCAGGGGCCCTCTGCACAGTCCTCGGGCAATAGATGTTAACCACGAATTGAGCTTATAAACAAAGTCTTCTCATGTATTCAAAATATAGTCATAACACAGAAATAAAGTCACGGCACAGTGGGCTCGTTAACAGTCAAAATTACATTACAAAGCTAGCTAATATGCGTATGAGAACGCATTATTTATAACAGAGGATGACATAACTACTTTCCTACAATTTGCGCTGATAAAAGACACGTGAACAACCACGTCCAGGAATCTAGCATTATGGCTGCCGTGAAGATTAAATCTTTGGAGGGTGGCTGTTGGATTTGGCTTATGGAGTAGTCCACGGGTGTCGATATGTCTCCTGAGATTGAGGAACGACCACGCAAGTCTTCACATGGTGAAAAACAGAGTTCTGTCACCGTAGGACTCTTAGGTTGACCACTGCTTGACTACCTTTGACTATGGCCTCTTTTGATGAATTCGACTGAGCCAATAGGACTCGGTCCATGTCCACGTTGTTTTCAACTTGCCCATGTCGCTCGATTTACCTGAAGACACCTGCAATATAGACTTTGACAAAACAGTTGCGGAAAGTTGAGATGGCTATGGAAAGTGACAAGATTCCGCAGCTCATAAACAAAAATCTAGTTCAAATAGCAACACAAACACATAGTCAAGAAACCACTTTAAATGCTCTTTTTTAACTAATATGCAATGATACTGATGACTTAGGAGGTTCAGATGAATGGAAAGAAGCTAGAAAAAGGTGTAGGAAAGATGCAAGTTTGGGACTCAACACATGTAAATGACAACAAGGGTTCAAAGAAATCAAGCAAACAGTACTCCCACAAGCGAAAACACGAAAAGCGACAAAAATGCAGCACAAGGCGTGGGAAGCGGGCTTACCCCAAAAAAGCTGAGTTGAATGTGCTGACTGATCCTAGATGTGATGTGGGATGTCACAATTACAAGGTTGATGTGAGGAATGAGCTTTGTAGCGTTCAGTTGATGAGTTTTGATAACATCGAGGTTGTGACGTGCATGCCACGAATCTAGGGGAAGCAACACTTGGTGGGAGGTTTTGGAATTGATCCTTGCATGTAACCTCCAACTGCTAAACATAGATCCTTGAAACAAGGGATGCCTTTGCATGCTTCCTTGGGAGAAGCAGCCCATTCATGCAAGTCTGTTTTGCTTAGTCTCGGAGGAAACTGGTCAACTCAACTGCACATGTAAGAAACTACTCGACTGCTGGAGAAAAATGTACATTTTTGGCTGGGAGTTGGGCTGGCTGCCCAGGAGATTTGTGCAATTTCTGGGTAGATCAGTTGATTGCTACCCAGATTTGTGCAAATCCTGGGCTGAACAGCCTGCTGCTGGGAAAATTTGCGCAAATCCTGCTAGGAGGGTTGGCTGGCAGGATTGCGCAATCCTGGAGCCCAGCAGGCTATCAGAGAGGATTGATCAATTACTGGAGGGAAGGTTGGTTTCCCTCCAAAAATTCACAATTTTCAAGGGGAAGATGCTCAGCTTGCAACTGGACCAAGTCTGGGTGAGCAACCTGTGAGGAGAATGGATCAACTGTGATCGACAAGCTGCCTTTGTGTGAGGAAAAGACTGAAGCTTGAGTACTTGACAAAGCAAGACAAAGTGGTGTCTAAGGTTGGTAGGGAGGCTTCAAAACACGCTAAGGAAAATTTTTGGAGGGTGGTTGTAGCTGCTACAAAAGTTGGGTAGCCAACTTCTCGGGGTCGTAACTTGGTCATATTATCTTCGTTTGACACGCATGATACCTTGTTGGAAAGATCTCTCTGAGGACTGCAACTTAAAAAGTGATTTCCTTGAAATCACTAGAGGCATATTGCCAAAAAAACGTTGTTTAGGGCCTCAAAATGGCTTCGGAAGTTTAGGACATGAAAAACTTCCAAAATTAGCAAATTGTGCTACAATTAAGGGAAAAAACAAAAAAACAACAACAAAAACAAAAACAAAAACAAACAAAAAAATGAAAGAATAATGCTGAGGGTCCAACTGGAATAGGCGGGTGGCCACCAATATCCACCTCGATCATTCCTCCCACCTTAGGAAGCAATGGTCTACATTGCATTGAGTTCCTCCATGACATGAGGAAACTTTTGTTGAACTTGGTCCCTAGTGTGCCATTTTCCTTGGTGCGGGAGTTGGTTGGCTTTGACAACTTAATACTGTTGTATCTTCTGCTGGTGAGTGTTCTTATTCTACGTGTCCATGATCCGATCAATTGCAACGTGTTCCATGCAGTCTGGGTTTAACTATGTTGGTGTGAGTTGTTCTGCAATGTCGGATGTGTCCAGTAATGGTAGAAAGTATGGCCGAAGGCTCATTCTCACATATTGATAGACGATCTATATCTGAAGTAGACTATAGATCCCTTGAATCTGACAGTGTAGAACATGAAAAGGTTGAAGATCAAGAAATTTGGGACCCACCAGTTTTGAGTTCTAAAGAAATTTACCCTGTTCCATCTTTATTTAGTCTATCTAAAAAAGTTTGGCTAAAAGAAGTTGAAATAAAGATAAAAATATCAGGTCCATCTATACAAATTGTTGGTCTCAATTTGTTTTCTAACGATGAAATTAAAAAAATTCCGAAAATATGTCGCTAAAAAGAAATTCTCCTATTTGCATTTCGGGGGAATTAGAATTGGATTAGCTCCATTATTCCGTCATGGTCTCAATACTCCTTGTATAGCATAAGTCTTCGACACCAGACATAACCTATATGATCATGCCCGAATCGGGACAATACTTGGAAATCTATCCTCGGGATGTCAATATGGCACTATCTATCCAGATTATGCCATTAGTTTCTTTAATATTCACTTGAAATATTGTTGGAAATCTTTAGTTGGAGTACAAGGTCTAGAAATGGTTCAAGACAGTGAATATTTATCTGTGTTAATCCAAACCTCTTTCCAGCTGACCAATACTATACAACCTAAATTAAGACAGCCAATTTTAAAAGATTGTGTTGTTGTAGTAGTGAGCAATGCCCAAGTAGAAGGTGTTCATTATGACAAAGAAGCTTTGCCTAATGACTGGTATATCCAATATAAATCTCTGGCATCCACAGATAGTTCAAAGAGCAATATTAAAAGAATGTTTGTATCAAATGGTCGCATTAGAATTCTTCCAGATCGACCAAAAGTACCTCAGCCTATAATCATGTCAGAAAAACATGTGTTACCAACAATTCAAGAAAATGAACAACCTCCTGTCAGTGGTAGAAAATCTTTTTATCATCATATTCCTTCACTAGATGAAGCCAGTTCTTCCACTAGTATACCACTGTCTACAAATCAATTGTACATACCAAAAGAAAAACCTTTCTTTGTTGTAAATAAGATGTTTCGAACATTTGTTAGTCATACTCCACCTGTTGATGAATTCCAGTTTGCAAATCGGAGATTTGTAAAGGGAGGAAAATGGCCACCTAAAACAAAATTCAGTACTTCTTCATCCAATACTAGACAACCAACAACAAGAGTTGACTGTGCCCCTTTACTAGAACAAAATTCACAAAATCCAAATGATATGGACTAGGTGTACCAGATAGGAAACTATCTAACCACTTGGTGTTCACATGCTGAAGATGTTCTAGATGACTTAGGCAAACAAGCAGATTTGATAAATGCTAATATGAAATTACTCTATGATGAGCAACAATCAGAAAAGATAGAAAAAAGAAGAAAGAAGAAGAAAGAGACAGAAGAAAAAGGCCAAAGAAATCCCTAAGTTTCAAATAGATATGAGTGCACCCAATTATTGGGATCAGGAAGAAGAAGAAGAGTCAAAAGAAGCAGTAACTGCGACTAGTGCAGAAGAGTCCACTTCAAAGAACACTGGAAAACTAACCAGTGAAAAAAAAGGAAGCATATAAAACAGATAAACCTTTTGTTTCAAAGAAAGAAGTGATGACCCTTGATCAAGCTGCCTCCAAATTTCCTTCTTTTATCTTGCCATCCGTAAATAACCAGAACAAGGCTCATATCCCGAAAGAAGTGAATAAGTATCCACGTGTTGAAGAAGATCTGTACACTGCCAATACAAATGGCTATACTCTAGATTTGGATAATTCTTCAAACCTTGGAGAATCAATCTGGATTTGGATAGGTGCTCTGTATCAGATGCAGATTACAACAAAATTGGATAATATATCCATTATGGTTCTAGCAGAAAAACACATGACTGGTATAGTCTATGATTGGTGGATGGGACCGTCAGAAGAAGAGAGAAGAGCCGTCATGGAAGCTGGACTGTCTACATTAGAATTATTGTTAAAGACACAGTTCGTTCCAGAACCAGTTGATGAGAAAAAGTAATTGATAACAGATCTTAGTCGAATGGAATTAAAAGATTTGAAGTTCTTTGATCAATTCAGTAGAGATTTCATGGCTAAGGTTTTCAAAGCTAATCTCTCAAATGATGTGGCTCAAAAAATTTCTTTTTTGTCAAAATTACCAGGCAATCTAGGAGACCTCATTATGAAAGATCTAGATGTACAAAACAAAAGGCTAGATCAAGTTTATTGGGTTGACCTTCTTTTCAAAATCACAGAGAAAGTTAAATATTTATGCTGGCAAAAGAAGGCGCATGACATCACAACCAATTCAGATGTCTGCAAAATCATGCTACCATGGACACCATTCAAAAAGAAAAGGAAAGCAAAGAGGTATGGTAGATTTAAACCCAAGAGAGTCTCAAATCCAAGAAAGCCATTCTGAAAGTATAAATTTTTGAAGAAAATATCAAAATCAAGAAACAATAATTGTTGTTTCATTTGTAAAAAGGAAGGACATTTCGCACGAAAGTGCCCGCAAAATTCATCAAGTAAACTTAAAGCTTGTATAGATATAGAAGAATTTCAAGATGATTTGTCTATAGTAGAATCAGAAGATGATATTTCAGATGTATATATTTTGACTGAAATATCATATGCAAAAGAAGAAGAGTGTGTCCAAAAGATGAATATATGTATATCCTATTCAGATGATGATTTTTCAGAACAGCTCCATTACAATGAACAACAAGAAGAAAGTGACACTGAAGTCACTAGCGAAACAACAGATGTCTCCGAAGATGAATCCGAAAGTTCACGGTCAGAGCAGTCAGAACAAAAAGGTAAGCAACCTGTGTTACCTTTTCCAGACGTAAATTCTTTCTATCCATTTTAGAAAAGAACCACAGCCTCCACCAGTCTTCCAAAACCAGAGATCAATAAGATAGAAGAAAATACTTTGTTAAAAAAGATAGTCAAGACTAATAGCCTTATTTATATCCCAGTTCAAGTTCAAGTAAAAAATGAATGGATATTTGTTGATGCATTCATCGATACCGGTGGATCGAACAATTTGGCTAGACCATCTCTGTTTAAATCTCTGTGGAAACCGTTGCAAAATCTACTGGTGTCTAAAACCATAGGAGGATCTGCGAGTTTAACTCATCATGTAGACAATATTCCATTAAAAGTTGGGGGGAGTATAGTTAAGATTTTTGTAATGCAACATTTTGATCCCTCAGCTAGTTTAATGTTGGGAATGCCATTCTTAAATTTTGTGCTTCCACTAACAATCAGCGAAGATAAGTTGATTATAAATTTGAAAAAGAAGGCTATTGTTGTACCTAGATTGTTTATTGCAAATTCAGAAGCAAGGCATGAAAATAGCCAGAAAAGGGTAGGAGCCAGAAAGCCATTAAAAGATTCTGATGACTGGTAGGAAGTTCTGCAAATCTATGAATCAAGAGCAGAATCTAAAACAAAACAAATGGCATGCATAGATCCCAATTGGTCTACAAAACAAACCGATATCCACAACAGACTTCTAAAAAGCTGCTCAGAAAATCCACAACAGTTTTGGGTAGTAGAAAGTCCAATGCAAGATATTGTGACTTTGCATGATAATGGAGTCAAAGGGAAACTGATTCCTTGCACTCCTTCAGATGAGCAAGAAATAAAGAGCGTTTCTGGTAAGAAATCATTCTGAGATAGTCAGATGTAAACCTAGAATGGTGCTAAATTACAAACCTCTAAATGCAATCACTCAAAGTTTTAGTTATCCACTACCAAGGCCAGAAACCATAATGTAGAAAATACAGCACAACAAAGTATTCAACAAATTTGACATGAAGTCTGGATACTATCAGATTCAAATACAGAAAGAAGATCGGCATAAAACTGCTTTTATTTGTCCAGTTGGATTTTACCAATGGAAAGTTGTTCCATTTGGTTTGAAAAACGCCCCTGCATTCTTCCAACGAAGAATCGATTTCATTTTTGCCAAGTATGATTTGATTGTTACATATATTGATGACATTCTCATTTATGGTCCAGATGTAAAAACCCATTTAGAGCATTTAGAGATTTTTCTAAAAGAAGTTTAGCAACATGCCATAGTTTTATCAGAAAGAAAAATGACTTTATTTCAAGATAGTATAGATTTTCTGGGAATTCATGTAGTCAATGGTGCAATTCAGATGCAACCACATGTGTTGACTAAATTAACCCAATTTCCAGATGAATTGAAAGATACAAAAATAATTCAAAGGTTCTTAGGAGTCTTGAATTACATCCACAAGTACATCCAAAGATTGACAGACAAAATAGCTCCAATCAGAAAACATCTCAAAGAGGGATGGTCACTAGAAGCAACAGCAGCAGTCAAACAGTTGAAAGCATAATGTCAACAATTGCCAAAACTCCAACCACCAGATGATGGTTTGATAATACTCCAAACTGATGCTTCTTTAAATTTTTGGGCAGTTGTTCTTCTTGAATGAAGGGAGAAAAGTGAAGAAAGACTATGTGCCTATGCATCAGGTGAATTCACACCCAGCCAGAAGAATTATTTTATAGCAGAAAAAAGAAACACTGGCTATATTCAATGGGATACAAAGGTTTGAGTTGTACCTTACACCTGTGAAATTCTTATACGAACAGACTCCAAGAATTTCAAATATTTTTTATCTGCCAAGATATCAAGACAAATTGCAAAAGGAAGAATTCTTGCATGGCAGATTTGGTTCCAACAGTTTGATTTTGAAGTCGAATGGATCCTAGGTAATTCAAATTATTTGACAGATTCACTAACCAGGGATATGAATAAAGCATTCATGACTTGTCCAGGTTCGTGTTTTACCATTCCAGGAAAAGAACCACAGGACGATAGTTTTTATACATTTGTTGACAGATTTAGATTGCTTGAAGGACATGCAAGCCATCTTGCAGAAGAAATCAAGAAAGTTGTGGGAATGAGACTGAGAAGAAACACTTGGATCATAAAATGCCAAGCTTGGCAATCCAAGAATGTAGGTATGTCTTTAGGCCTAGATGCTGAACTGGTAAAGGTATATCCTTTGCCTAACATGAAAGTAAAGTTATTTTTCAGAAGCCTCTTAGATCTATGGTCTAGTGAATATACTGAAAAAATGATATGGATCGTAAAGGTTTTGAATTTTTATCAACTTATTGGAGGAATTGATTTTGCTCTCAGCATTTTCATAGGAGCAAAAATTTTAGATCTTGAAACTATTCCTTTTAAGCCTGAAGTAGAGAAATACATTCTATCTCTAAAAATCCCAGACATTTTTGAGGAATTAGAAGCATCCTTTCTACAAAGGTTTGATGAGAATTATGCTCCAAATGACACTTTTCCTCAATATGAAATTTTTGAAGGATTTGCTGACTGGGAGATAAAAGATGGTTTCTGCAGAAAAAAGCCAACCACTAGGATATCTCAGTGCATTCAAAGGATGTTGCAATATCTCAGAACTTTCTCATCGTCGTGCGATTATCATAGTCTCAGACTAAGGGAAAGTATTACTCCTAATCCTTTTGCACAGGTTTTTAGTGATGAGCAGATCGGAAAAATCGAGACAAGCAATAATGAATAAATGATTAAGCAACATGCTGGGTTGTTCTATGAGTTCAAAAATCTGAGGTTAACAGAAAAAAAATACAGATTCTACAAAAAATGGATGATTTACAAGGAGAGCCCAAGGCATTAAGATCTATAATTAATCAAAAGGCTTTGGTAACTATCAACGTTATTTCAACTAATTGGAATAACAATGTAATCCATATTATTAGTCTGATGATTTCAAATAGAATATGTACGTCGATGATTTTTGAATTAGGTTGGAAAAACAAAGATTTTATGAGTGATAATTGCAAAGAATGGGTTCAGCATGCAATTCAAAGTTCCACTAATATGTTTCAAATTTTTAAATGGGAACTTTTAAACGGCATCGAATTGGCAGTACAGAGGTCACCCACGATTAGAAATGTCTTTAAAGATTCTTTTCTAGATATCGAGATCAGTCCTTTATCTTTCCTTACCAAGTGGGGAAAACAATCGGCTAGGTACACACCTCAGCAACAGGGTCTCCACCAAATAAAGACAAATACGGAAAGGGGAGAATCATCAAGAACATCATCAAGAAGGACAATAATTTTAGACGAAGATGCCAAAGGAAAAGGAAAAACAAAAGAATCTACTTTATGGAACGAGCTGCCAGATGCCCAGGACCCAGCAGATATCAATTGGGACGAAGAGTACTTTAAGATGATGGAACATCACTACCAAAAGATGCTCGACGAGTCAAGGCTAGCACATCATTTTTCAAAAGAATTTGATTTTGATAATGACTATGATTCAAATAGAAGTCCGAAAGGACCATGGTAGAATCTTTTGTACCAGAAAAGTTGAGTAGACACCATCGACGAAAATATGCCGAAAGGACCCTCAATTATTTCTGTTTTTTTTTATTTTGGTTTAGAAGAGTAGAGTCAGGGAGTCTATAAAAAAGAGAGATCTGCAAATGTTCAAGACATTGCTTGACAGAGAACTCTGAGATCTCATGTTGTAATAAGCCTTATGTATTTTGCTTGTTTTTATTAATATCGAAGCTTACTGGGCCGCCTGTCTGAGGACAATTTTTTTCATCCAAAAGAACTTGGAACTATAAGGTGAAGGCGTTTGAAGACTCGCGGATAGAGGTCATAGTTGCGCACGCATGTTCGGTTGAGGAGAAGTAACTCATCTCAAATCTGTTGTTTAGTAGTTGTTGAATTTGATCAGAAGTAAGTTCTAATACTAGGCTTTTCTATTGTTGGGTTTACGTTGTGCTTGCTTGGCTTTGCTTAGCCTCATCCCATAATTTGTGCTCAATTCATTAAAGCTTACTACAGTGTTGCTACAGTTCCACAGACCCCTGCAGCTGAGTGTGCAGGACAAGTTGAGTCTGTAACCGTTGGAAGAATTAATAAAGAGAAGTTTACCATATTTCTGTGTATCTTTTCCTGTTTAATGTATTATTGGGTATAAATTGCAAGAGTATTGTTTATTTGCTGCACAAACTTATATGTGTGTATAAATAAATATAACATAAGGCTTCTATTTGCACGAAGATAACTAACTAGTGAAGGAAGATAGGTAAGATCTCAGGTGTGACTTCGGGAAATAGTGCAGAGTGCTGCTCTAGTAGCGCAGAAGCCTCACAACCCCTGGTTAGGGCTGCGTAAAGGCAAGTATATCAGGGAGTGAAGGCGAGGGAAGTGCGTGAAGTAGCCTACGTGCAGAGACGAGCAGATGGACCAAACCAAACCCTCAGACATCTCAAGGGTGCAGAAACCTAGTTCCAACACCCCCCCATACTACTTCGGGTGAGACCTCAGTCCGCGCTCCGCAGAGTATTGCTGAAAGGGCCAGTAGTACATGGATTTGTTTGGCTAATTAACTTTGAACCTGGGTTAGGTCCCAACAAGACAACAACTAAAATCATGCAGATCTACTTATCAGTGACTACAAGAAAAGGTGACATGCTGAAATCGCTTCCCAGGAGTTGAGGAGAAGGACCAAGGAACTGGGTAATGGAAAAGATCAGGACCGCATGCGAACTCCGCCAGATGCATGATCATCTTGAGGGTAAGTATGGTAAGTAAAGAACATCTTCCGAATTATGCCTCTTAGTTGAGTTTGCGGGACTGCTTGTGATTGTCATATCATCCTATCCTCAGTAACATGCATGTGTTAAAATGCAAAAAGTCATCTCTTGTGTTTCTTCTACATGTCTTGCTTCTTTTCACTTGTTCAACCAATTGTCTTCTTCCGCATGTTGATTACTATGTCATGGTCGTGACCTCATTTTGGTGATGTTGAAGGTTGTGTTTGAGTTGTGTTCACCATGTACACATCTATCGCACTCACACACAATGTTGCATACAATGTCGAGCAAGCATCGTTGCGGTCATTCAATGATTTATCACAAGTGTCGAGCTTGTCGCTCACACCGTCAGTTAGTCAGTGATGTTGAGTGTGTGTTCGCAAAAGTCGTGTATGCACAAATTCACTCGTTCGCACACTTAGTCATTTTGCTAAAATTCTAACCACCGAATCACCACAAACCTCCACCCTCCAATCAACTCAACCAACTGTCATCCATAACTGCACAAAAGTGTCCAGCAAGCCTTTTCAATTTGCACTGCTCACAAGCTGATCAATCAACCCTCCTACTGGTCAACCAGAGAGTTTGACTGGGCAATGACCCCAGGACTCACTCCCCTCAAAAATTGCGCAAAAGTTGCAGACCTTGCCCGCTCTGCTGACTGAGAAAACTGCGCAAATAGGCTAGACATATACCAAGTGTCCATCCCTGTCTCCCCTAAAAAAATGTTCAGTTTTTCCAACTAGTCACCGACACAGCCGACTGGCTGCTCACCCAGAAAACTGCACAGATTTCTGAGCAAGCCCCTCAGTAGCCCAACATCCAGCTCAACTTAGAAACTGCGCAGAGGCGTCCAACAAGTCAGCCTCCCAGCATTTGCGCAATTTTTGTCTCCAACAAACCCCGTAGTCCGCTGCCAGCTCCCTCCAGGAATTGCGCATGTTTTGCTGCTAAGCCATCCCGTAGCCCGTTGCCAACTCCATCTAGGAATTGTGAAGTTTTTCTGCCAAGCCTCCTAAAGCCCGCAGCCAGCTCCCTCAACAAATTACGCAGTTTTGTTGCTAAGGCCCTCTGCTATCTGAACTACTTCCCTCCAGAATTTGAGCAGATTTCCCCTCCAGCTGAGCCAGATCCCACAGACAGTCACTGCTGATTCGAATTATACATCTTAGTCCCCCAGTGACCACTACACAATTTTCACCAGCAATACTCAGAGCTCGCGTCCTAGCTTGAAACTTGCCTCGCGCAGTTTCACAACCTTGTCCTCTCTCCTGATCACCTGCATTTGAAAGCGAACGACCATGCATCATGGTAGACTATGAGGTTTATGGATTCGATGTCATCTCGTCATGAGTGACTGTAGATACAGGTACATGAACAAACATGATGTGACGACAAATGGGATGAACAAGGAGAGTACATGCAAAAGGACATGTTCGCGAATGGACAACCATGCGAAGATGTGTTCATGAACGAATGACATGCGAGGGCACATAGACGAGCGAACATGCGAGGAGATATTTTCACACACGGACAAACATGTCAAGCATGCCAAAGTACAAACAAAAGGAGAAATGTGCACATGCAACATCAAGCGAACCCAATGACCATCGAGCACTCTGCACACTTTGTCATGTAGAGGGGAAGCTGCAATACACCAAGAGGAAATCCATCACTCAGCAACACTGTAGCTCGACATGCACGCTAGCAACAACGTGAACATACCATCACTGTCATGTCGAGTCATGTCATGAGTCATGTCGGCCACATCACTATTGTGGGCCACAATGTTGTCAATCAATGTAATGTAACGTGGAAGTCCAAGAGACCCACTTGTAATATGAAGAGTCATGTAATCTGAAAAGTCATGGAAGTCAAACAGTCATGAGGGAAGTCGAACAGTGATAAGGGCCAGTTTCACCCTTGGCTATAAATACCCCCTCATTTGCACATGCAAAGGACATTTTCACCTTGGATCCTCCCACATAGCCTTGAGAGTCTGTAATCTTTTCTTTGAGGAGTGAGTAGTGGCTCCAACGCCCCACCTACGAGGTTAGTGATGTATGGTGTATCGATGTGTCTTGGAACTTTTGCTTAATTCAGAAGCCTGCTCACAGGCCAACACGTAAAGCCTCCAATCCAAGCTTGCTAACTAGATTCATTACTATGAGATTAGCTTGTGAACCATATGTCAAACATATCATCTATCTTAGTCTTCTTAATTTTGACTTTGATGTGGAAGAGTTTGGTCATCTCCTTCTCTTCCATGCGATGAAGGCTACTCAAATTCACCTCCTTCTACATTAATGTGCAAACAATCTTCTCATACACATTGAAGCTACTTTCAACTTAATTTTTTGAATCCATGGCTAGCAAATTATTTTCCTTTGCATCCTTCATGTGGTCCTTCGAATTCAATTATGGATGTAGTTTGTAACACTTTTCCTTAGTGAGACCATCAATGTTGTAATGGTTACAATTGTTGTTGGGATCCTTGCATTGATCTGTAGTGGCTACCATGTTCTTATCTCCCCCCCCCACTTCTTCTTCCTCTCCCTCAAAATTTTGTGTTGCTCTTTTTTCTTGGAACCACTTGGCTACCCTTTCTTTTGGCCCATGCTTTCTAAATACTATGCCTATACACATGCCTCATCCACTATCATTGGCTTGAAAAACACCACTTTCTTTCATAGATAACTATATAGACCATTGAGATACTTGAGGAGTACATATGGGTTCTTGGGAGAGATATGCAACATGATGGCCATATTTTTAAACTTTATGTGTACCCTTGTATACTCAACTCTTGCCTCTACCTGAAGTAGTGCCATTGGTTCCATTGGTCCTATACATAAATGATAGGGTACAATTGAGACTTAATGAGGGTTTTGAAGTCCTCCCACCTATTTATTGGTGAATCACCCTATAGGTTAAGTGTTTTATGTTGGATTTTCCAACAATTTAAAGCATAGCCCTCAACTTTAGTCTAGTAAATGATATACTTTGTTCTTCATCTATATGGTGAATATTGAAATAAACTTCTAGTTGATGACTCAATTTCAATGCATTGGTATCACCTTAGTGTGGCTTTATGTCCACTTTTTCTTCCATCTTAAATAGGGACTATGAAGGGTTGATGACACCTATTTCTCGGGCTCTTTGCGCAACTCATTTTCTAGGTCTTCTTGATCTCTTGATTTGATCTTTGAGCTAGAGCCTTCATCCTTTTTGAATGGTTTGAGCTTGCTCGCTAGAGCTACCATGAGGAGATTCATATTGTGATTGATGTCGATAACTTTTGCTTCTAATGTTACAAATATATCTTTTGATGGATCTTGAAGGTCTTTTTGAATAGACTCATCTATCGTGGCTAGGGTTTTGCGACTTTTTTCTTAACTAATTAGTGAATCCCTACAATTCCCATAATGTGATCTATAAATTGTCATGGATATTCCATAAGAACATTTTGTCACAATAAATATGATAAAATATCAAAATCTTTATTGGGAAGGTTGATTTCCTTTAGATGTGGGATTCCTTAATTACTAGTTTTATGTTTAAATGTACAAAATAGTTGAAATGAGAAAAATAGAGAACATAAAAGCACTTAGATCCCATCCACAAATAACCAAAGGATTTACCCTAGGAAACCTGTACATGAGAAAACCTAGCTAGAAGATGAGCTCACTATGCTCTCTTTTCTCTAATATGGAAATGTGCAAATATGCATAAATAGACACATGTTCATTCATATGATAAACCTCATAAGCAAGTTTGAAACATCAATAAATCTTAAATCTCATGCAATGGATCCAAAAACAAATCTCCAACAAAACTTAGATTGCAGAAGCCTCAAATTTGAAATACTCTCTATGGAGTTACTTGAGACACTGTGGTTTGTAAGACTACTACAAAATATTTCCCCCCTATATTATAGGCTCTCTAAGTTACGACTCTTAACTACTTGGCTCAACTATGGAACAAATACATGACATATAATAGAGCTCCTTTACTTCCTAGTGGCTCGATATTTAACAAATCTTGATAGCCATCTAAGGTTAGGGGCTTGAATTCCTCAACCCTTAATTGTGATAAGGTATTAGACCTTCTAGAATCTTCTTCAAAGTCCAGGTATGGCTAGCCCCATATGCATGAGTAATGGGGACTAATGTGGCATCCTCTTGTACGACAATGGTTAACACAATAGGCATGAATTTTGCATACAAGCTCCATTTGATGTGGTTTTTGCTTTGTTTGAAAGGTATCTAATTGTATATCAGTGTCAATTGGGTCCAAGTGAGAGTTAAGAAATTTCCATTCACAAAAAATATTGTTTGTTACCTCAAAATGGCTTCGGAAGGTTTAAAACCCCAAATTTCCAAACTAGGGCCCATCATTAAAATTACCCTGCAAGCTGATTCCTCCAATTTTTTCTACTTTGAAAGCATCGAGATAAATGATAAATAATATAATGATACAATTTGAATCATAAAAAAAGTAAGTTGAGGCAACATAAAAGTCACAATCTCATCCCGTACCCTCTTCATAAACATATATGAATAACTCTCCATTCAACCACATATAGCTCAAAGCTTTATCAACAAAAACACAACAATTTCACTTGTTGTAAACTCATTGTTTCAAATTCATGAAACTACCATTAGTGAGAAAGGGTTGTAGTGGTATCCATTTTATCCAAATCAATGTTCTCTCCTACTTAACCAATATGTTGAATGAGTTTGAAGTTAATGGAGCAATGTAATAGTCCTTTATAATGTAAGTTTGGGCTTTCTTCGCGTCTTCTTGGCGTTAAAGGAATTTTAGGAGTTCTAAAAGTAGGTAGGGAGCTTATGCTCTTGCTACCACCTTAAGATGAAATGTTTTGGGAGGGACACACCACCTCCTTCCCCATGGTTTAGTCCATAGATTTATTCAATGTGATGCACTAGAGTTCCCATCTTCACATTATGTTAACATAGTGAGTTTCATTCAAAAACAAAAGTAAGAAAAATATTTCGTTAAGTTTTAGGTACTATAATAAGTTTTAGGTATTCAATTTCTTTCTTTGATATAAAGAAGCTCAAAACTTATACATAATTTTATGTTTATTAGAGAACCATAACATACATTTCATTTGTTGGTTTGTTTTTTTAACTGGTAAAATGTTGGAGTAATTTAGTTGAGACCCAAGATTAAATCTTTTCGTTGCCACCATAACACCAAGAATATATACAAGCAAGATATACCAAGCTGAGACATCACCTGTGTGGGGACACCTAATCTTCTAGCCTTCTCACAATGGCCAAACATGTTTCTTACAACAAGCCAAACATGTCTCTTGGAATGAAACACAAGCAAATGAAAAACAAACCATATTCTTAGCTCTCAAACTACCAACCAGCCTAGATCCATCTTAACTTCAAATCTATAAAGCGCTGAGAGGGTTTACACTAAAAAAAGAGGTTTGCACCTCAAGAGACTTGATTCCTCTCGACACTTGAACGATCCAGAGTTAAGATGGATATATATTGGTTTAATTTCTATAAATAAAGTGTACAATTAATGTAATTTTCAATTTAAACATACAAGTCTTTTCTCCTTTAAATAACCTATATTGCACACCATGGGTTCTCATAAACCTAAAACTTAAAAACTAAGAACTTCAAGTTTACCTCACTACCTAACAAAAATTAATATAAATTAATACAAATTCATAAAAAATCAATTTTATTTTAATTTTAAATTTCAAATCTTATTTTTTAATTTTAATTGTCTCGCCAACATTAATAATTTAATTATATATAGGTGTAGTCTAACTTATAGGCGAAATAACCTTTTTCACCGGAATTCACCAAAATCATGCAATACAATTTCAAATTTTGTTGTTGTTTAAAATACATTTTTGAATGCATAAATGGATTCAATACCCTGAAAAACCCCGGGGCACTAGGATTATGCAGATTAAACAATTTAAACTCAAGTTTTTTAAAATCTCTGTCATATTTGATTTAAAATTAACCATAAAAAATATCGTGAAAAAAAGTCATTTCATTTTTAAGTTAGGCTATGCCTTATATATATATATATTATATATATATATATATATAATCAATCAATCAAGTTTTTTAAAATCTCTGTCATATTTTATTTAAAATTATCTAGAAAAAATATCGTGAAAAAAAGTCATTTCATCTTTAGGGTCTGTTGGCCATTTGAAGTTCTTAATAGCCATCCAAAAACAAAATTTACTGACTCTGTTTATCCATGCTTTATATACTAACCATTAAAAAAAACTAACACTGTTTGCTAACTGCATTATAAAAGATAACAGAGGGTAGCATACTGTTCAACTTCCTAACTAAAGATATAATAGGCATGTCTTGAAAAATCATTCTTCCATTGCGCTTGGCTGGTGCTCCTCCTCTTTTGCTTCCTGAGTGAGCTTCTCTAACTGCCGCTGTATCTCGTCAAACTTGCCATCTTGCATCATAAGGGTTATCAGAAGGTTGTTCATCTCTTTTTTTAGATTTGGAATGCCTTGGGCCAATTCCGCCATCTCCATGGCCACTTGTTCCATGGCCTTTGCTATCAACCTCTTCATGACCCAATACACATGTAAGGCCTGTTTGTACAGGGACATACGTCCTTTGGTGTTTCCAGGGTCTGGCAACAGATATTCCCAGTCCTCCAGCTCAGATTCTGACTGCTCCTAGGTCGCCTCCTCCTCTAGATGCTGAATTATCCTCCTAATATCTGCATGCGTGTCTTTACTATATGCCGTCTCTGCATACTGCACCTGCTGTTTCATTGTTTTCCTTCCGTGTGTTTTTCCCTGCTGTTTTGGTGCGTCCCTGTTCTTGATGACCGGCTTGACCACGTCCTCTTCTCCCTCTGCGGCCTCTTCCTCTTCCTGCTCCGCCTACATTGTATTCCCTTGCCCTGCTTCCCTGTCCTATTTCACTGGTGGGTGGTCCCGTATCTACTTCCTCTTCCCGGCCTTCGATTTTCTTATGTCTTATATCCACCTTTGCTCATAAAGTTTATTATGTAATTCTCCCTTTACCTCTTTCGCTTTTCCTTATTTGCGGTTGACTGTCCCGTTCCAGGTCGTATATCTCCTCCATGTTTGCCCGGTTCTATTCCTCTCCCTCCGAGTGATTCAGCTTAATGCCTTCAGGTCACGATGGTCTTCTTCCCCTGCTCTCAGACATTACATTCCTCTTCATTCCGTCCTCTATTCGCTTACACTGGATTTTTCTTAACCCAGGAGGTCGACCCTGTGCGATTCCTCCTGCTCCTGTTATCACCTTTTCCTTCCTGCCTCCGCTCACCTCGAGGACGCTCCTTTCATGCTTGCCGTTATGCCTCCACCCGTATCCACTCCCTCTCACCTGTCGACCTTTCTTGTGCTGCTGCACCGTCTTTCTCTGCCGCCTGCGCTCACCATGATAGCCCACTCCTCCACGACTTTCCCTTGTGTGACCTGGTCCTTGTCCCATCACCGTTCCACCGTCACCTCCACCACCTCTGAGCTTAAGATTGCCATTCCTGTTGTAATTTAAAATGATGCCCGATCTACCTAACGTACAATCCACCTGCCGTGATCTCTTGCTACGAGGTGGCTCATAATTGCCGCCCCTCGTCCCTTTACTGCCTTCCCTTCTTACCACGTTAACCACCCCAATCGGGGTATATTACTTCAATTGTTGTTGTTGTTGTTGTTGTTGTTGTTATTTTTTTTTTTTTTTTTTTTTTT